>SRSE01001330.1:0-141583 GCA_005024645.1 Planiliza haematocheilus
CATACTCACAAAAAAGTGGCGATCTGTGAGGTAAGAGACGAACCAGTTGAAAACAGTACCAGAGAGGCCGACCAGGTTCTTCAATCTGTTTAATAAAATGTGATGGTCTACTGTATCAAAGGCGGCGGTTAGATCCAGCAGTACCAAGACTGTAAGTTTGTGATTATGCAAGTTGAACCTGATATAATTTAAAATCTTTAAAAGGGCTGTCTCGGTACTGTGGTTCGTCCTAACACCAGACTGATGCCTCTCTAGAATATTGTTTATCTTTAAAAAATAATTTAATTGGTTAAAAACCAGTTTTTCTAAAATTTTACTTAAAATGGTAAGTTGGATACAGGCCGGTAGTTATTAAGAATGTTATGGTCTAGATTGCTCTTCTTCAGAAGGGGCTTCACCACCGCTGTTTTGAAGGAGGTGGGGAAAACACCCGTCTGAAGAGAGCAATTCACAATATTTAAAAGCTGTTCCTCAAGGAGACCATAAAATGTTTTTAAAAAACGGTGTGGGAACTGGATCTAAAAGGCAGGTTGTAGGGTTTACCTGGGAGAAAACTCGACCAAGTGTCCTTGCATCAACCAGGGCAAAACTCTCCAGTGTTTCCTCGGGTAAAATCAAATATCCAGGTGTGGCGACAGTTAAAATCTGATGAGGTAAAAGCCTGGATCTGATAGCATCAATTTTAGCTCTGAAGTGGTCTGCAAAGTCCTCACAGAGGGTATCTGATGTTGTTGTGTGGGACTTGTTAAAATTACCGTTTGTTAAAAAGTCTATGGTGGAGAAAAGGAATTTGGGATTATTTTTGTGGTCGAAAATTAGTTTTTTGAAGTGAGAAATTCTTGCCTGTTTGATTGCGTTATTATAGCTGGTATATAGGTGCATCGGTGCCAAGCCATGTCTCTGTAAGGAGAAAACGGTCTAGGTTCTTATCTATAATTAAATCATTTATGATAAAAGATTTGTTTAAAAGAGAGCGCACGTTCAGCACAGCCATTTTGATGTCTGTGCTGAACGTGCGCTTATCGTCATATTTTACGTGCAGGTTAAAAACTCCTGTAGCTCTAAAACCTTTGCTGTATTTCGGTTTCCTACGTGTAATGATGGTTTTAATGGTGTTGGTAGTATGTATGTCCTGATGTTCTGATGGAAGGCAGAGTCCTGCTGATGGAGAGGTGTATATGGTGTGGGTGTAATGTGTAGTATGGGGGGGTGATGGTGAGTGAGGGGCAGAGACTCTGTGTGTAGATAATCTGGCGGTGAGTCAGGAGGTGGCTGGGGTGCAAGATCGGACAGTCAGGTGGATGTTTAGTGATAAAAGTCGTGAACCCTCCTGGTTTGGGTGGAGGCCATCTCTTTTAAAAAGGTGTGGCCTGTTTAAAAACGCTGCAAAATTGTCAACAAATGGTATGCTTTTCTTGAGGCAATACCCCTTCAGCCACAAGTGCAGCTGCCGAAGGCGGCTGGTGGTGACTAGGGATGGGACGAAATATCGTTTGGCGAAATATCGCGATACAAAACGTGACGATACGCATCGAGTTTGAAAAAAATGGATCGCGAAATGAAGACTAGATGGCACTGCCACATGATTTGTATAGTATATAAATAATTTAGTGTGTGTGTTTGTGGGGCAGGCATGCAGTCTATGGTGGCAGGCTGGCAGGACGATCTGCTGGTCAAGCAGGGGGAAACTAAATGGGAAAAAAATTACATCCGGGAACGGTGCAGTGCGTCACGTCACAATCAGGTCACAGCGCATGCTGCAACAACAACACTGTACAGCAAGCTAACAAACGTAAACAGCAACTACCTTGCCCTCAAACCGCCGGACAATGGAGTCGAATGAGGTCGAAATTGAGGACGCTCCGCCTGGATACAAGTCATTTGTCTGGCAGTATTTCGGCTTTCTCATTAAAAAAGACAAAGACGGCAATAGAGTAACTGACAAGACTAAGACTGTGTGTAAGCTATGCTATGCCGTCACTCCGTACACCACCTCCAACACAACAAACATGAGCCACCACCTTCAACGTCACCATAAAGATGTGAAGACGGCCCCAGAGAAAACAAACCTACCGAAGGGACAGCTGACCATGAAACAAGCACTGACACCAACTCTATCCCCGTCAAGTCCGCGTGCAAAACAGATAACCAGGCTCATTGGCGAGTTCATAGCGGACTATATGGCTCCATTTAACATTGTAGAGAACAGAAAATTCATCCAAATGTTCAAGGTGCTGGAGCCCAAGTTTAAGGTGCCATGCCGAGGACATTTTCAGAGAAGGTAATTCCGGAAATTTACAATGAAACCAAACAAAGCGTGAAAGAGTGTCTCAAAAATGCCGACTGCATCGCCCTGACCACTGACGGCTGGACGTCGCGTGCAACACAGAGTTATATCACCATCACGGCACAAGTCATCGATGAGAAATGGGAGAGTAAAAACTTTGTGTTGCAAACTCGTGAGTTAAGTGAAAGTCATACTGGTGTTAACATAGCTCACGTGTTGAGAAATGCACTGAGAGAGTGGGAGCTAACGAGGCCACAAACAACCATCGCTTGTGTCACAGACAACGCAAGCAATATGGACATTGCAGTGAGAGACAGCGGTCTCCATCCTCACATCAAGTGCTTGGCGCACGTTGTGAATCTGGCCAGTAAGCGAGGCTTGGCTGTATCCCGCGTCGCGCGCCTTCTTGGCCGTGTGCGAAGAGTAACTACATTCTTTCACAAGAGCACCACGGCCACCGCCGTCCTGGCCAACAAGCAAGCCCAGTTGGAGCTGCCTCGGCATAAGCTCATCACCGATGTCCAGACCAGGTGGAATAGCACGTACGAAATGCTTGCGCGCTACCTGGAACAACAAGCAGCTGTCTCCGCAGCGCTGAGCAGCCCAGAAATCCGAAGGAATGCGAGAGAAATCGACACCCTGGATAACACTGATATATCAGATGTAGAAGACATAGTGAAACTGCTTAAGCCACTGAAGACAGCCACAACAGTTGTCTGTGATGAAAAAGAGCCCACTGTTTCACTTATAATGCCACTGAAGTACATGATCGAGCAAAGCATGTCACCAGACGAAAATGACACACAGACCATCGCCAACATGAAAAGCGCAATCCTACTCGACATCTCGGGCCGGTATTCTGGGGACTGTAATGATATGCTGCAGGAGTGCACAGCGCTTGACCCACGATTCCGAAGCCTGTCCCATCTGAATAATGAACAACGCGAGTCCGTCTATGCCCGGATACGTGAAAAAGCTGCAGGACTTCATTTGCCACGCAACCAGGTAGACTAACTTTCATTGAAAAAAAAGAGGTGTGCTGAGCGTGTGTGTAACTGTGTATGTGTAGGTTACAGCCTGAAAACGTATTTCTCATATCGATTGTTTTTTTTAAATTAGTCGATCCGAGTGAATGAGAGGGAGGGAGGGAGGGAGGGAGAGAGGGAGGGAGGGAGGGAGAGAGAGAGGGAGGAAGGGGAGGGGGAGTGTGTGTGGGATTGAAAGACAGAAATGTTTGAGCTGGTTTTTCTATTTTATTTTTTTAGACCAGTGACACTGATGAAAGAACAACTAGGGCCAGTGCTTCAACACCAGGGGCAGCAGCAGCAGAGCAGGCCATGGTCATGATTGAGACAGCACAGGGAGCAGAGCAGAGCCAGGAAGAGCCAGTTGAAGGAAAAAGGCAGATGCAGGATGTGACACAGCCTCCCCCACCAAAGAAGACAGCGCTAGAAGATCTCCTTGGGAGCTCCTACACTACTCTTGAGACAGTGCAGTCCAGCAGAGGGATTGAAATGGAGATACTCTCCTACAGAAATGGGATTCCTATCCCACTCAACAGTAGTCCACTTGAGTGGTGGAAAGTTAATGCATATGCTTACCCATTACTTGCCCCCCTTGCCAAAGCCTACCTTTGCATTCCTGCTACGTCAGTGCCCAGTGAACGGGTCTTTTCGACGGCAGGAGACATTGTGTGTGCTCAAAGATCACTGATTACACCAGAACATGTTGATATGTTAGTTTTTCTGAAGAAGAACCAGTCCTAGGCCAGGGCCATGACTTAAGAGAGGCTGAGCTAACTTAATCTAGGGTTAGAGCACTAAGGGAGTGTTCTTGTTTGTGTTTGAACGGTTGGGCCGTGTGTTTCCCTGTGTGCAACTGAAACATAAATAAATAAGTTGTAATTACGCAGTAATAGTTTGTCTTTTTTTCTTTTTTGATATCGTATCGTGACGTATTGTTTCGTGACCCTGGCATATCGAGGTGCATCGTATCGTGAGTTTAAGTGTATCGTCCCATCCCTAGTGGTGACGTCACCATACCTGGGTGGGGAAGCGGCCCGGAAATAATCAGCTGCTTCCCCGTGTCCAGCAGACGGTCCACCAGGGAGATGAAGTCCTGCTTGAGGACCTCCGACTGGCGGTTTTTGAGGTCGTTAATACCGGCCTCTAGGACCAGCGTAGAGGCCGAGTTGTGCTGAGCACTCAGCTGGAGGGCAGAGGATGCGACCTGGTTGACACCGGCTCCAGGGTGGCAGAAGGTCCGGCCACCGTGCACCGCCACGTGCCTGACCATGGAGGTCCCGATAACCAGCACAGAGGTGGGTGCGCCGCTCCGCTGGCTGCCTGGAGGTGCGACGGAGGCGGGACGGATCCTGGCGATCGGGTTGGTGGCGCCAGGCCACGGATGCTCCCGTCCGAGAGTGGGGGGAGGTGCCTGGCTGGACGAGTGTGCCCCGGGTCCTGGCCGCGGTTGTTCCTAGCCGAAATGGAGGGGACGGGTCCAGCTGGGATGATCCCCGGATCCTGGACTGGTGAGAGCCACGTCCAACTGGATGGGTAGGCTCCGGGGGTAGGCTGGACGAAACCCCCGGGGGTGGGAAATCCTGCAGGCTCAGGATGTCGAACCTGTTGTCCAGTGGTAGATCCGGAGGCGGAGGAGGAGTGGCTGGACGAGCCCCAGCGCCCCTGTGCACCACTGACCAGGGCTCCCTCGCCTTGAGTGGAGTTGAGCTCACCATTCCAACCTCCCGGGTGAAGCCCTGCACCTCCATGGGACGTAGGCAGGAGGGTGCCGATGTCTTGGGCTTAGCTCCCTGGCGCTGCCATCAGGACTCGGCTAGTGCTGGTGCCGGAGTTCCAGTGGTGATGGAGCCGGTCCACGGCAGGGTGGTGTTGTCCATGGCCGTCATGCTCCGGTCACCAGCTCCGGATGTTTTGAGGTGGCTAAGCAGCTTCGCCTGAGTTGTGGCAACCACGGAAAAATCCATAAGGATTTTGTCCCTCTCCTTAAGGTCAGCCCTCAGACCAGAGACGCTGTCCCTTAGTTTTGAGAAGGTGGGAAGGCAGGATTCGCACACCGCTAGCATACCTGTAGCCGGCAAGGATACAAGGCGTCCGGTGAGAAGGGCAGGTAAAGTTAGCTCAAATGCTAAAAACACTCCCAGCTAGCCAAACACCCGGGAGCAGGCCGCTTACGTTCGGTGGAGAATTAAAACGATCGGTTTGTCCAATAATAAAAATAAATAAATAAAAGTTCTGAACAGACTCTGTCTTCTTTCTGAATTCAGCCTGGGCTGATCGGTCCGTAAAAGCACGATAATTCCTACCGTCAACCGCTGACACAAACTCCGTGCTGGCACCTGTGTAGTCTAGTACACTAGATGGATATGTCCTTATAATAAGCCAGAACTCGTCTCTTGTCCTCCTCCTCAAAGGGAGTATAGTCTGCTGGGTCCATTTGTGGTTGCGTCATTCTGTCACGGATTGTCCAGGGTGAGGTGGTAGAACCCAAATGCAGGACTTGAGGCGGAGGCAGGCGAGGGCAAGAGATGTTTTAATAAAGAAATGAAACAAACTTACAAAAACAAAGTCTGACCAATCTGACCAGGCAGGAAATCCAAAAACCAAAAATACAAAATAACATTAAACATGGTCTTCAAGGAGAAACGCAGAGAAACACAGAGTACGAGAAACAAGTAACAAGTGACAAGCAACGAGTATGACGCAACAAGGAACAAAGGGAAGGCAGGGCTATATATACAAACACGAGGAACAGAGGGATGACGAGACCAGGTGAAACCAATGAACTAATCAAAAGGAACACGAAACAAGGAGACACACAGGAAATTGAAAACTTAACAAAGTAAAACAGGACACGAAACATGAAACTCAAAACGTGAAACACAAAAAACACAGAACCATGACACACATTTCAGACCTCAACACATCTGATTGATCATCAATCATTTCATCTTTTATTCTTTATTCAGATTGATTTACTTTTTAATTTAAAATTATTTTAAACATTTAAACATCTTTGGTCCAATAACTCACTAACCGCTAAAAGTGTGTAACCACAGACAGTACCAGGACCCCTGACTAGTTGGTCTGAAGTGAGTTTATAAATCAAATATAAATGTAAATAATGCAAACTAATACTTTGTTATAAACTCTATGATAATGTTTTGGATAGATGGTGGTATCTAATGCTGCAACTGATATCAATATGAATCCTTTTGTTCCAAAGAACCATATATATTGTATAATCACCTTATTATCATTCCTGTGTATATAATATATATTCTTCCATCTCTAGTTTTTGTACATTTGTTCATATATTAATTCTGTTAATATTTTGCTTATACTATTTTTATTTATTTTACTCTGAAGAGGAACAAAATTGGACACGATGGAAGAGAAAGTTGGGTCAGAGCCAAAACCCTAGACAAAGGGATGTACTTAACATGTTCTTACAGACCTACATAGTAGCTCTACATTAACCGTGACATAACATAATTAGTGTTAGCATTGATAGTCGTTACATTTATATACCTGATCTGTCCGTATCTGCTGATCCGTATGCGTAGGCTTAGACACTCGTAAGCCAGGAAGTCTTTAGAAAACGAAAAGAATGAGCTTTGCATGCATTTGTGACCATTTTGAGACTAATTTCTCCATATTCATGGAGAAATATTCATACTCCATATTCATTCCTGGTCAACACACACATTGATGAGGACACATTTTAAAACCTCAACACATCTGATTGATCATCAATCATTTCATCTTTTATTCTTTATTTAGATTGTGGAGCTGCAGTTTGTCAGAGATCAGTTGTGATTCTCTGGTCTCAGCTCTGAAGTCCAACCCCTCCCATCTGAAACATCTGGACCTGAGTGACAACAACCTGAAGGATTCAGGAGTGAAGCAGCTGTGTGGTTTTCTGGAGAGTCCAGACTGTAGACTGGAGAAACTGGAGTGAGTTCACTGTCTGTTACTGTTGTAGATCTGATATTAAGGCTGGGTGACAGTGTCGGGTAGAGTTACTGTGAAAGTAATTAGTTAGGTTTAGGGATGCTCGATATTGGCTTTTCTGCCGATATCCGATATTCCGATATTGTCTAACTCTTCATTTCCGATACAGATATCACCCGATACCGATATATGCAGTCATTTTACACCAAAATTGTTAGGTAACAACATAACATATCACCTATTAATTAATTAACACATTATGCCTAATTTTATTGCGACGTACCATTTGATGCAAACATAAATGTAACATGACTTTTCAAATGGATTCACTGTCTGTGCAAAATAAGTTACAGAAAAAAGTGCCAAAAAGTGCCATTTATTTATTTTTTGTGTGTTTTTAGAGAGAATATTTTGCCTCAAACACTACAGACAATATCAAAACAAGGAAGACAAATGTAGCTTATAACTCCACATGGTTCCTCTTGAGGGGTGAACAAATTTGATGTATTAAAGCACATTTACTCATTTCGCAGCTCGCGAGCCACATGCGGCTCGTCAAGCTATAATTGGCAGCTCGCATGGTAGCTTACAGTGTCACACTGCCACTTGCCTTTAATTGCAATCCACTATTAACCGGCAATGCTACTTAAACTGCCATCTTGTGGTGACAAGTTGTAATACATTTCACGCAGCCGTATCACGGAAAGCGGGAATGAAGGTGGCCATGTGGCATTGTTTACAAAACTTGACCACAACGCACGTTTGCAGGCAGGCGACGTAAGCTCCGCTAGATAGCGTAAAACACAAAATGGACCGGTTTTTAATAAAAAAGAGACAGAAACGAGCTCATTAAAGTAAATCTAGTCTTAAATGAAAA
Source organism: Planiliza haematocheilus (assembly GCA_005024645.1). NCBI lineage: Eukaryota > Metazoa > Chordata > Actinopteri > Mugiliformes > Mugilidae > Planiliza > Planiliza haematocheilus. Next base: position 8,141 of record SRSE01001330.1, read on the forward strand.
TGTATTGGCCGTTATTTATTTTTTGTGGGATGTCCAATTTGTATGTTGTCGTAAAAGAGGCTCGCCTTTTGATTTTGCACTGCCAATGTGGCTCTTGTGATAAAATAGTGAGGATCACTGTATTTAAGGAAGACGCCTTGTTTCCTCCTCTCATAACCACCTTTGCTTTGCAGTAATTACAAATCGCAAATTTACTGTTAGTAGGTGATCTTGGAAATACTTCCAAACCACGGACATCTCATACACCGAGCGAGCTAGCTTGTTAGCCACGGTTAGCAGCCTAGAGACTAGCGTGTTGTTGTCATACGTCATCAAGCACGCGCCTGTTAACGTCCCATGCTGCGTTCATGCACACTCGGAAATGCTGATTCCTACAGAACAAATATCGGTTATGAAAACCTGATACCGATATTTCCCAATATTACATTTTTAACTCAATATCGGCCGATAATATCGGCCCTTCGATAATATCGGACATAAGTTAGGTTACTACGTTACCATCAATTAAAAGTAATCTGTTACGTTACAGCATTGCCAAACATTAAAAGCCGTTTGCAGAGCCTCTCACATGCTGCAACTCAGCGACACAGACACACAGCCTCCTTTAAATGCACAGAGAAGTCCTGACAATGAATAACGTCAGTCATCCAACCAAATTAACTTTGCAGAATAACAATACCAGGACAGACAGTCAGCAATATGCCACATAGCGTTTTATTCATCAATTATTTTTTGATCAGTTAGAACATATGATCAAAATTCAGGAGTTTCATTTTGTTTGGTACTCATATACACCTACCCAGCCCAGGTAGCCTATATATGAGCACCTAACTAGATTAGGAAACTCCTGAATTAGTTTTAACCTGAATGCAGTTATGAAAGTGCATTTAATTGAGCTTAAGTAAACACAATCTGAGGTAAAGAGGTAGCAGATTCCATTTAGAAATGAACGACCAGTCAACGATCTAACAGAAATTTGAATCACCAAGTGAATTTAATGTATTTGAAGTAAAACTTTATTGTTCCTCAAAATGAAGACAAATACAAACTAATTTAAATAACTGTATAATGTTGAGCTTCATTCCTGGTCAACACACACATTGATGAGGACACAGTTAAAACCTCAACACATCTGATTGATCATCAATCATTTGATCTTTTATTCTTTATTCAGATTGTGGAGCTGCAGTTTGTCAGAGATCAGCTGTGATTCTCTGGTCTCAGCTCTGAAGTCCAACCCCTCCCATCTGAAACATCTGGACCTGGGTGGAAACAACCTGAAGGATTCAGGAGTGAAGCAGCTGTGTGGTTTTCTGGAGAGTCCAGACTGGAGACTGGAGACTCTGGGGTGAGTTCACTGTCTGTTACTGTTGTAGATCTGATATTAGGGCTGGGTGACATGGACCAAAAGTCATAGCCTGATATATTTAGGCTGAATATCGATGTACGATATATAAGAATAACAAAATAGTTAATTAGTCCCACAATATTGAAATTACAGTTTACAACAGCTTACAGAAAAGGTAGAATAAAAATAAGAGCAAAAAGAGTAGCTATAAAAGATAAACTAGAAAATTCCTGCAGAAAGTTTGACTGTGCCGATGATGCTGCCGTCCAGTTTCAAGTGTGCGTGGTAAATCATTTTTTAAGGAAAAACATCATACCATATCACACTACTCAACCCGGCAACAAAGTGACTGGATGGGTGTGAGTTTGATGTCATGCATGTTGGAGGGTACAACAAACCAAAGGAGCAGGATGACGAGGATGTAGTAGGCCTGGCTGAGAGAGAGACACTGAGAAGGACTGTCCTTTATGTCCTTCTACAAACAGAGCACACAAGGTCAGGTACATGCAGCAGACCCCTCCCAGCTCCCCCTGAAAGCCAGCATCAAATAAAGAAGAGAGTGGGAGTGATCGTCACACCCCCACCTTTAAGAGGGCTGTCCTCACTAGGATCCCCAGACTTCAAACAGCACCGTGCATCTAATAGATAGCTTCACAATACCCACAAAATACATTCTGTTGAACAAGTAAAATCAAATGGCTTCTACTGAAAGAAGGAGCAAATCATAATAACTGATCATTAATCAGAATCATTTTAATAATAAAGTCATTACTGCTATCTGAGCAATAGTTGAACAGTTTATGGCACAGTCTTACATTTAGAAAAACATCAATATTAAAGTTAACACGTCCAGACTGTAACAAGGAATCAGCGATGAAGTGAAGTGACCTTCAAATTGTCCTGTTAGTCCAGCTCTTCGTCTCATGTTGGACGTCACTGCAGTCTGTCTGGATCAGCTGGAGGAAAACTATACACAGACAAATAGACATGTCAGATAATGTTATGTAACAGACTTACTATAACTCTTATGAGTGTTCAACAGCTCATCTTTTATTCAATTAAAACCATCTTATTATATTAAATGATTCCAATTTTATATATACTGTCATTGTTGTTACAAGCCATAAACATGGGGGGGTTCTGCCTCCCTGCTGTAGTGATGTAATGGTCTGAGAGTCCCTAATGTTTTGTCAGTCTGTGTCTGTAATGCTATAGTGGGAGGAGAGGTGGGGGTGTTGGATTGGGGGGATCATAGTTTCAGGTTCTGGCCCCCTACAGCACTGCAGTAATGGTGTGAGGGGTTCTAATGTTTTGGCAGATCGTCTCCCTCTGTCTCCCTCAGCCTTCTGTGTGCACCTGTGCTGTGCCTGCTTGCCAGGGCCCGTTGCCATGACTACGCGAGGCGCACATGATATTCTATATGTCAGGGGTTTTCAAAGTGTGGGATGGTGGGCCTCCCCTAAGAGAACTCAAAAGCAGCCACGCCCCCCCCCCCCCCCCCCCCCCCCCCCCCCAAATTAGCCTACTTTTATTACTGTTACGTGTGGAGTGAAAGTAAAATAATACTAAAGTAAAGTACAGATACTGAAAAACTGTACTTAAGTACAGTACTCAGGTAAATTTACTTCGTTACTGTCGACCACTGAATAAAAGTTATAATTGCACCGTTGGTGTTGTTTCATGTGGTGAAACATGTTTCTTGTCTTCGTCCCAATTTTCGCCAAGCGACCTGCGCAACACCTCACTCTGGTTTACATCATCATGTTTAAATCAAAAATACCTCCAAATCAGATTTTTCACTAGTGACACGGGAATCAATTGACGGTCCCATCCCAAGCCCACAAAAATACCCCCGTCATATCACGTGACTGTCCCCCCAAAAAAAATCACGAGAGAAAAACCCGTCCAGCTCCCTGTGTTGTTGTGTAAAGTTGTGCGCACTCACCGCTTTGCAGCGTCACTTTTTAATTTAATCTCCGGCTCCGTTGATTATTTGCTCTATTCCGAACTACCAACAGTGAAACTGACTCCCGTAGGTCCTGCACCTAAATGAAAAACTGTCACCCTCTATTCTGCACCACCACCGGCCGCATAATCTTCCACGCTCACTTTACTTTCTTTCTTTTTAAATTCCCCGCTGTGTTAGATCGTTCAGCCCTAATTCAAAGCCTTGAAGATTTCTGCTGCTGTAGTGCGCGCCGGCAGAGAATGGACACTGCGCTCTAATAAAGCGCACATACACCATAGCTGTGCAATAGTTAGCCACATCGATGGACTGGGTCCAGTTGAATGGAGAAGAAATGGTTAGTTCATAGTATCAATATGACGCCGGAGTTTACTGGTCGCATACTGTCGTTAGTTAGCACCGATCTTTGCAAATAACACACTGGCAGCGAAGCATCGTCCGGCCCAATGCATGAAAAAACAAACTTTAAATAATCAGGGTCATACTTCCTCCGTTTTCTGCTCGCTTCTGTGTCCACTCTCACTTTCACCTTAGGTACTAAAAATCGATACATTTTGCCCCGCTGTAGGTAGATAACCAGGTTTGTATTTTTTTTTTTTTTTCCCACGCCGCGCCTCCCCTGAAGTCCTCTGGCGCCCCCCAGGGGAGGCGCGCCTCACACTTTGAAAACCGCTGCTATATGTTATACTCCCCTCTCTCCTGCACCCTAGGATTTGCCCTCAGAACAAATGCTTACATCTCAAAAACTACAAGTCCTACGGAGAAAACCAATACATTATCAGCGTCAGCCGTCTTTCCTCTACAACTGAGTGCTGTTCCCACGCGTGTACTGCCAAAATTTGGTGGTAGTGGATGGTAGTATGGCCTCATGCTAACTGCTAACAGTTCAATGTCCTTGCTCCACAGTTGTGCTTTAACAGAGCAGTGTGTAGGTTTCCACCACCTCTCGTTCATGAACACAGCCAGGCCTCCTCCTTTCTCCTTACCGCTGTCAGCTGTTCTGTCCACCCTCAGAAGGTGAAAGTTGTCCATCATAACAGTAGCGTCCAGGATGCTCGGTGTAAGCCAGGTCTCCATCAACAGAAGGACGCTGCTCTCTCTGTACTCCTGTTGGTGTCCTGTCCATCTTGTTGGGTAGAGATCTCACGTTTCCATGGTGACGGAGGAAAGAACAGGTCTGAAGAGTTTCTTCTTTAAGCAGCGTTGTTTTCCTGCACGGCGTCCATGGCAGGTCTTACCAAGTGTCTCCGGGGGGATCTCATGTCTGTCCTGAGGGAACACTACAGCTAGACTTGTAGTCAAGACCGCCTAAACCAAGACCAAGACACTACCAAGACCACAGAGTAAGACCAAGACCGAGACAGACCAAGTCAAGACCAAGACTAGTTCAGCTCGAGACCGAGGCCGAGACCAAAACAAAACCTAGTTTTTGTTGGCATGATAGGCTCATAGGGCCACACAGAAGAGGACTTAAGTCTCAACCACATACCACATCCAACATTTAATAAAATAAAATATATAGTAATAAAATAAGGCTGCATTGCATGTTGATCATGTAGGCACCACCACCACCTATGTTAATGACATTTGAATGAAAATGAAATGCTATTGAATTACATTATTATCATTTTAAAAAATGAAAGTGACGGTAAAAATAGATTATGAGGGGATTTTTATGAGCCTGTCAGTCAAAATGAGAGACAACTAAAAAGTCTAGCTCAACCTCTGCATATAACTTCATTTTGTTGCTCATCTGATACTTTGAATCTGAACCATCTCCAAATTACTGAGCCACTGCTTTTTCTTTTACTAACCAGTTTCTCCTCCACACACTCTGCAGACGTTGTTGCTCCTCCTCTGTGCATGAAAGAGGAGGGACGGGGGGAGCAGTGCAGAGAGCTCCGGGTCAGCAGCTTGATGGAGCAAGGATCACAGCGCTAATTTGAACTATATCCATATACCAGATATAGTTTAAATACTGTATCACATTAAAACATAGATCCATATATTTATTAATGTGATATATCACCCAGCCCTATCTGATATGTTTGATCACCAACTGAATTTAATGTATTTGATGTAAAACTTTATTGTTCCTCAAAATGAAGACAAATACAAACTCATTTAAATAACTGTATAATGTTGAGCTTCATTCCTGGTCAACATGCACATTGATGAGGACACATTTAAAACCTCAACACATCTGATTGATCATCAATCATTTCATCTTTTATTCTTTATTTAGATTGTGGAGCTGCAGTTTGTCAGAGATCAGCTGTGATTCTCTGGTCTCAGCTTTGAAGTCCAACCCCTCCCATCTGAAACATCTGGACCTGAGTAAAAACAACCTGAAGGATTCAGATGTGAAGCAGCTTCTTGATCTTGTGAAGAGTCCAGACTATAAACTGGAGACTCTGAGGTGAGTAGAGGGTTCCAGTCAGTCCATGCTGCTTTCATCAGTATTGTCCTAAACACAGTTAGTATCAAAGATCCAGTGTTTCCTGTAAACCTGCAGCTTCTCAGTGAAGCTGTGAGAGGAGAATGGAGACAGGCTTCAGGATTGGACAGAAAGACAGTGTTGGGATATGAACCTATGGAAGCTCACCATGCATAGCCAGGTTAACCACATGTTTTGTCTTTGTTTCGGAGACAAAGGAAAGCCCTGGTAAACCTCAACTCCCACAATCCTCCAGGTGTGAAAACTGACTCAGCAGTTCACTGGCTGACAGTGGCATGTGACCTCTGAGGTCATCAGGTCATATAAAATGCCCTGTCTGGCCTTTGTTCTTCCACTCTTACCTCTTACCTCTTACCCCTCTCCACTCCACACCTCCATGTGGAGACCCCCCAGCTGCTCGGCTGCAGCTGGGTGCCAGGTAGTCTGCTAACAAAGAGCAACTACTCCAGGCCTGTTCTCCCTACAGCAGCGAAGCGAAGTCCTGCTGAGGAATCGTCACCAGCTTTTAGCCAACAAACAAAGGGTTTGCAGGCTAAACCCCAAACAACAGGAGCCACACGGCTAGTTAGCACAGAGCTGCTAACAAGCCACTTCAGGACTCAAGGAGCGGCCGGTTTCCCTCCAACGTCTGCCATCAGGACACACAGCAAGGACTATAACTTTTCCCAGTTTGGCCTTCTCTCAGGAATTGCCATCTAAAGGAGCAACACACCAGAAATGGACTTTCCACGACTTTCCAACTGGTAGTATGACCTGGGCATAGTTAAGCTAAGCTAAGCTAAGCATAGAACGTTGATTTGATGTGATATTTGTGTTTATTGAGTGTTTATAGTATAGTGGTTTGATGTTAGTTTAGTTTATGCAGCACATAGACTTAGGGTCTCTTGCACGCTAACTAACCACTCTTCCTCTAACCTGGCACCTCATAAAACTCTTATCACATTCCACACATCTACTGACCAACACATGGTCTGAGCAGCCATTTTTCCTTTGTGTTCAAGACCTCAAGGCCCAGCGGCCATCTTGACACACCCACACTGGCAGCCATCTTGGCACGCCCACAAGTGGCAGCCATCTTGGAACGCCCACAAGTGGCAGCCATCTTGGATCGCCCACAACATACATACACACACACACACACACACACACACACATTCCTGTTTAGAGTATTCTGTTTAGATCGTATGTTACTTTTATCCTTGTTAATAAATGTCTTTTAAACATACAGTTGTCTGTTTAATGTTGCACAAGAGTGAATACTGCCAACCTCTACACTGCCAAGAACTCCAAATTACCTTCAACTAGTTGTTAACGTGGTAATTTTTGGTTACAGTTATTAAGTTAATTATTAATCAGAAATCCAAATTTAGTACCATTTATGAGACTGATTTGATTGATTGGCTATATTTTCCCTTCCTAGAAGGGTGGTGCCCCGAGGTGATCTTGTAATTCAGATCCAATTATTTAATAATAAATAATTATTTTTGATAATTATTCATTATTCTTGATAGCCAAACCCAGATATTGAGTGCCTTAATATCCAGGCCCAACAACAGAGAGAGAGAGAGACAACAGTCAGCCAATCAGATGAGCCAGAAGCTTGTTGTGATCATGTGTTTGAGTTGATGTGAAGACGACTGTTGTTGTTGTGTTGATGTGTCCAGGAAATAAAGCTGGATTCCAGCTGACAGCCTTCCAAGATGTATAGAGACAGTGGTGGTCATTCATCAAATGTGATGAACAACTGATCACAGCTCTGAGATCAGTCTGACTGAAGCCTGCACATCACAGAAGCAGCATTACATTTAGTAACCATGAGCAGAGTCATCACATGTGTCATTAGTTTGATCAGATCTCTTCAATGACAGCCTCCATGTTTATTAGTCAGCTGATCTTTGTTTAAATGGAGCAGCAGTAAATCCATCACTAAAGTGTTGGTGCAGTAATGAAGCGTTCAGGACTCTCAGCAGTTTATTAGTGAAATCTGCAGAGGAAACAGACTTGATGCTAAAAGTCTCTGCAGGTCTGTGTGTGTTCACTCCAACACGTTAACATAAGCAAGTCAGTGAGCTCTCTCTATGAACTCAATCTACTCTCATCCCAGCTTTATTAGTGAAATCTGCAGAGGAAACAGACTTGATGCTAAAAGTCTCTGCAGGTCTGTGTGTGTTCACTCCAACACGTTAACATGAAGCTGAAAGGAAGCTGGCTGAGCTCCACAGCTGCTCCACTGCTGCTCTGAACAGGACTGAAGTCCCTGCTGCTCTTTCTACTGGATGTGATGATGAAGGGAGACTCTGGAAACACTCCTTCACCTCCTCTCTTCTTTCTCCTCCTCTCTACAGGTGGAAGGACTCATGGTAAACAGGACGGTGTGTGTTGTGAGAGGATGAGCTGTGTCCTGATGATCCAGAGGTTGAAGCAGACTCTGACTGGACCATGTTACTGGGAGGTGGAGAGGAGAGCTTCATCCACATGGTCTCCATTTAAGACCATCAACAGAGCTGCACTTCAACTCTTCACGGAGACTAAAAGATGATTTAAAAGCACTGAAGATAAAACATGAAGCTGTGGACTGTAAAGCTCACAGTCAGACCAGAGTCTCCATCAGATCCATGCTGGAGCTGGAATGAATCTTCTTCAGAACCGTCCCTCCAGAGGACATTTCTTTTCTGTGTCTGAACTGCATCTGTTACTTCTTTATATCACTGTGATGTGTCTTTCCTCCATATGTTCTGTTCAAGGTTTCCTCCTGTTAAAGGGAGTTTTTCCTGCCACCGTCTCCTTCAGGCTGCTCTGGAGGTTTCAGGCCGGGTTTTGTAAAGCGTCTTGTATTCTGTATTGTTATTGACGCTATATAAATAAAACTGAATTGAATAATCTGGCCCGCAGCATGAATCTGCAAAGTACGTAGAAGACTACTGGTATTTGGGAAGGTTCATGAAGTATCTGGAATGTCCTACGTTCAACATGGTTCCTGAACGCACCATTTTCTTGTAGCATTAATGGTATGGACAGGTGTCAATCTGTTTGATTAGCCAATCAGTGATGTTCAAGTTAACCTACCTGGTAACCAGGTGGGTGGGACTGAGAGGAAAGAGACGGAGTGAGACAGAAAGTCACCTCTAAAACGTAGTTCAATAATCTTTATTTATTTAAGTTAGTGTGATTTAGTTCTTTCCTGGTTTTAGGACTACCCAGAGGAAAAGAAAACTCAAAAAGAGATCTCAAAAATGTTTCCTTTACTTCTCCTAGACAACTATGAGACCCATGTGACCAAACTGAGACCAAGGTTTATTACTCGCGTCTCACTTTTTTTACCTTAAGATGCACTTAATCTTAGTTTAGTCTCCTTTTAAGTTTAAGAAGAGATCTCATCAAGCTCTAATATGATTCTCTAGTTTTTAAACGTTTGTGTCTCTTTGTATCTCAGACAGAGAAATCAGTGAGCTCTCTCTATGAACTCAATCTACTCTCATCCCAGCTTCAGTTCATGCATCTCAAACTTATGACTCGACATTTTGAGAATAAAGTTGAAACATCATGTTGACTTTAAAGTTGTGGAGGACAGCACAAGCCACAGTAATGTCACATGCCCTCGAAGGGCTGACCCTTAATTTGTGCAGACACTGAAAGAGTTCCTTCAGGAGGCCAAAGGTCATTTTGATTCTGGTCCTGGTTCTGGCATGGGCATGGCTGTAGGCCTGCTGTGCTCCCTGGGGGTCTGTGAACGGGGTCAGAAGAAAAGGCTGGCAGCCATACCCCCTGTCTCCTAGCAACACACCAGAGAATTCACCTGTCAGTGGAGTCAGTGAGCGAGCGACCTTGGGTCCTTTGAAAGGCGCTATATAAATTAAAGTGATTATTATTATTAGCTCATCTATTTATCAAAGACTTACAGTTTGATGGAGTTACATGTACACAATGTCACTCATCTGCAGCCCATTTCCATTAAAAATCATCTGATTCATGATCAGAGTACAAGGAAACAAAACCCCTTAATTTCAGCCCTTATCAATGCCTTACATTTGACCTTGCAACCCTTCAATAATTAAGTAGTTTTTAAGTAGAAATGTGCATAGATTCATGTCGATTAAGGAGAAAAGAATCTGAAAATACTGAATTTACCCCTTACTTTTTCGATTTCCCCTTCATTTCCCCCTTAATCAAGGAATTCCTGAATTAAAATACCATTAAGATAAACTTAAATGGTCCTTAATTACCCCCTTAATCCCAACAAATAAAGGGAACCCCTGACTTGACGAAGAACTGCCAGCCCCCCCCAAACTAAACAAATGAAACAAAACATGATCCGCTCCATTCATTGTCTTAAAACGACCATTTCTCTTCTTGATCTTTTCTTGTCGTTTCCAAATCGTATCATTACTTATCAAAACTGGGATGTTACGCTACATGAATTCATCCCGATGACAAGTATATCAGACGGCCCTAATGACAGCTGTCAAACAGTTACCCGGTGCCAGGCCGCTGCTGATTGGTCAAAACACGATGGCTCTGTGTGCTAACCACAACCACCACATCAAAAAGGACCAATCACAATGTGCAGACACATGTTGCTGATTCCAAATGACATATAATACTCTTTCACCACAAACATCTAATTAATGTCATATACTGTCTAATCACACATAAAGATCCTGTCCAGTCCTGGTGCTGCCTGCTCGTCAGGCTGAATGGCTGCACCTGGCAAGGTGTGGGTGTGGCCACTAGACCTGAGCATCAGTACTCTGCTCAGGCCATGCAGTCTCTCTCTGGATTCTTTCAGCATTCTCTCTGCATTGTCTCTGCTTTTGGTCTGGCCACCACATGGTGTGGGAACGCTTTGGGGCCTGATGTTCTTTGCTGATGATTAGGTTGGAGTAACTTTAGGTTTTTGCATCCACACACTCATACACATTCAGCCACCTCACTTACCTACACACATCCATAAAACACAACTGACTACTGATTTGTTGGTTTTTATGTTGTTTAATAAACTTCTTTCTTTAAAAAGTACCTGTCTGGTGTGGTCTCCACATTTTTGTCTGTTTCTCTGAGTAGGAAACCGGACAGCGGGTCTAATTTGGAGCAATTGGGAACACCTGGCCAGTCTCCCTGAGCTGATAAAAGCAGCCAGTCACAGTCCTCTCTCTCTCATCAGCCACCAGGGGGGTATTCCAGAAAGCAGGTTTACTGGCTTAACTGGGTATGTTAACCCAGAGTTAGCGGTGAACCTGGGATTTCGGAAGTTGAGGGCTCCGATGACGTGCCCCCAGGAATCCCCTCCATCATCGGACTCCCTCCATTGATACTGATCGCCAACTCCTCCACAGGGGTGAGGGGGGACACCGCTGGTCCAGAACCGGTCTTCCTCTCCTCTGCTTTCTTCCTATTGGCTTTGAAATGAATGTACCTTGTTGCAATATGGCAATTCAAGAATATAATACTGGATAAGAGATGTCTAAGACGATGCACCCAGATATATCTTACCAACTTGGACAATGTTTTTATATTTAGTTTTGACCTGCAGCCACGTTCTCTTGAGGGCGGTCGGGTTACATCTAATTAAAAATAATACAATATATGACAAGGTAGTCTATAGTATAAGAAAGTCTCATACAAAGCAGTTAATATGTAGCATAACATCTACTGAATTATTGTGCTTCTGACATACATTAATGTGCTATATTAAACTTATGCATTTTAGTTTATATTTAAGTTTTATCTCAGTGTTTGTTAAACCTCCTTTCTGGAATACCCCCCTGGTCCACTTGATGATATGGAAACAATGCAGTCTGGAGTCATTTAAGTCTGGAGGCCTCTCTAAGTCGAGGAAAAACATAACGACGTTTCCGCCCGGTTTCGAACCGGGGACCTTTCGCGTGTTAGGTGAATGTGATAACCACTACACTACGGGAACTGCACAAGACAATAAAAGGTGTTAAAAAAAAACAAAAGTCGTGTGATACTGAATCGTTTGTGGAGACTGGCTTTGATGTTGCTGTTTTGACAGTCTTACTTAAGGAACAGTATAAAGAAAGTCTCAGACCTTTTCATATCCAACAAAGGTTCAACAAAGGCAACTGGACATTTTTAGAGACGTTTCACCACCTCATCCAAGTAGCTTCTTCAGTTCTAGGTGTCCATCGGTCTTCTCTGGCTAACATTTGGACGTTGTTATCTTCAAAGGAGTGTCCTTTGTCCTTCAGGTGTAGGTGGACCGCTGACTCGTTTCCTGATGAACTGGCTCTCCTGTGTTGGTACATGCGTTTATGGATGGGTTGTTTAGTTTCCTCAATGTATTTTCTGTTCACTCCTCACTGCACTGAACAGCGTCCAACACATTACTCTGTTTCTGTCTGAACCTTCAGTTCAAAACTCCACTATTAGTATATTTGCTCATTTTGAGAAATAAGTTGTAGAGACGCCTTTTCCTGTGACACACGAACATGTGCAGGTTGTGAATGATAACTCTGCATCTTGTGCTCAATGATTGACTCTTTGCAAGTTAAACGTTTTGGGACCAAACCATAGACGGTAAAGGTCATGAAGAGCAACTGGAGAAAAACATAAATCTCCCCGTCGGGGAATCGAACCCCCGGTCTTCCGCGTGACAGGCGGAGATACTGTCCACTATACTAACGAGGAGCATGGGGCATGCGTAGTAGATGCCCTCAGAATCGGAAACGAAGAAGAGAGCATTGGCGCACGTTGTTGTCTTTGGGTGCTGAACCTGAGGCGACTAAACCCGAGCTGTCAGTTCCAAAACACCAGTTTCAATCAGTTCAATCAACCCCGTATTGATTAAGCTAGAGTTGTGCACGTTCACGGCGAAGTTATAAAGGCATCATCTATACAGCGGCTTGTATCAGAGGGTTGTGGACAGGCTGAAGTTGTTTTCTTCTTTAGTTTTATCATATTCAACCATTTTATGAGTTTTTATTTTGATTCTTTCAAATGATTTGAAGTGAACAAGTGTGATTGAAAACAAGGTCAAATCCATGTCAGAATTTACCAGAGAGAGTGATTAGTGGAACAGGATGCAGGTGTGCCAATCACTCTCACCTGGTGCTGCTCTCACTCTCCCTCTCCACACCAATGAACCTAATGAGCATGTCTTTGGATGGTGGGAGTGATACTGAAACAGTGAAACATGACGCCATACTAGTCACTAAATGTTGGATCTGAGCAGATTTGTTGGCAGTGGGTATTTCAGTGATACAAGGAAGATTATTATTAACACTGGCCATGAGCTGTTGTCAAATAAAAACTAACCAGACATAACATAACAACAACACACACCTTCTCAGCTGAGTGGGAGCAGGAGGGTGTATCATCCGTTCTCCAGAACTGCCTGGCCAGTGGAGACGTCTTAGCATCTGATAACACACACAATACAGACTCAGTGTCCTGTGTGACAGAAATAAATCCACATATCCTATATATCCATAGTAGAGGGAAACTACTGGACCTTGGAAGCTGGAGAGTGTGAGGGGGTTGATACATCATGTTGCCTGCAGAACCGTCCTGCTGTGGACTCAGCCAACTACAAACACAGGACACAGGTTTAACATAAAGTGGCATGATTCCTTCAATTGTTAAAATGCAGAGTCTAAATGAAATGATCTGTCATTGTCCCAGAATATATGGATGAGGTTGTCACTGGGCTATTTAAAGCAGCGTACATGCACAGCAGTAACGTGCAGTGAGGTCCATGGCTGGGTAGGCAGGATCAGCCAGAGCTTAAATCACATACAAGAATATATATTATGTAGAACCATTATTAATTACCAATGATGAAAGCCTGTCCTGCTCCGTCCTATTACGGCTGTAAGTCTTGATGTGCTTTAAATGTCCTCTCCACAGATGCAGTGGTAGCAGGTATCGTTGAGACCAGCTTCAATAACTTTGTGGCCTCTGGTACAGTCTCCTGGAGACTATTGTCTCTCAACAATGAGAGCAGCTGTACAGGTGACATTCCTTGGATCATTTGTGAACAGTATAATCCACCAAATCAGGCTGTAATCTAACCAGAGCAAAGAATCTTGCGTATTTTGACAGGCTCTTCAGTTTATCTGTGTCAAAATTAGCTGACATCTCTGCAACTTTCTTGCTGTCAACTAAGCTGAGGAAAGCAAGCTCATTTAAATTTCCAAATCTGGCCTTCATTTGCACAGTGATGTTGTCAAGTACACACAAGTAGATTCTTCTCCTGTTATCTCTTGGGGATTCATTGTCTGTCAGTTTCAGTTCATTTTGTTCCTCTTCAAAACGATCATATAATGTACATACTGTGTCACTTTTCTTCTCCTTTTTGTCATTGAGCCTTTATCCTCTGACTGGAGGACTGCTGTTCCATTTCTGTTGTAGTCCTTCAGCTTTTGCCTTGCCTTACTGAAGTCATCTACTATTATAAAAAAAAAATAAAAAATAAAGAAAGATAGATATGGAGATGATTAAGGACAAAGGGAGTAAGGCATAACTGTCCTAACATGCAAAGACATAGATATGCCCTGTTTGCTTGTTTATTTACATTTTTCAAAGAATGGCATCTCATGCCTCTTTATGGTCTTTTGGGTTTTTTCCTCAGAAATGAATGTTGGCCAAAAACATTCATCACCTTTAACCCATGACCTCGGCACAACTGCTTCCATGTCCTCGTCGAGGAAAATGACTCCACAAAATGTCTATTAAAAATCATTGTGTAAAAAAATAACAAATAAAAGATGATTAAAAAAAATACTGAACTGAACTGAACTATGATTTTCAAAAATAAAGTCTAGTCCTTCATATGAAATAACCACCATTGCCTCATTGAAAGGGACAGCTCAATGAGCAGCAATGTAAGTGAATGAGGTCTACGCCCAAATGACAGTGTTTGGAACTAATCCGATCTTCAAATCCGGAAGTAGGCGTTTAAAAGCGCCGCCATTTTTTACAACTCTCTCTCTTGATGGCACTGGTCGCTCCTAACCACACTAATATTACTAGCCAATCAGAAAGAGATCTGAGTTGTGATAAATTAACTGAACAGCGTCAAACTCAGAAATTACAGGTCTGAAATGACACCGTCCAAAATAAGCATAAATTGCTGCTGCATATGTTTTTAGTGTTCAGCAAATGGTGACAGCTTCCCAAACTGATTTTTTTCTCCTCCGTGTTAACCTGTAGCGTGAATGCTTTGACTTATCGGGTACTTCCGAGTTGTCTTGAACGCAGCAGACACAGCACAGTTTCACCGAAGTCGAAAGATGGAGAAAAGTTTTTACTTAATGCTGGTGAAACCACTAGCCACAGCATGGACACAGTTCTTAATGTACTGGTTCACTTCTTTGATGATGTGCTCAGAGTAATAACACAACATCTAGCAAGTAGGGAAGTTAATATTAGCAATGCTTCAGCACTCATGCTGAACTCACAGATGTCCCGCAGAGTTATGGTCGTGAGTGGAAACAAGAAACCAGTATTCAACTCAGAGGTCATTATTTGTTTTGAACAAAAAACTGATGGAAATATTGCAATTTAGAATTACAATATTATCTACAGTTCACCCTGATCCTGTTTCTAATCAGTTACAGCTGTAACAGCTGTTTAGCAGCTTTTTATAGAAATTGTTCTACTGATTGAAATGATGGTTAACTGAATAATTCCTCAGATTAATAATCCTGACAGAATCTCACATGCTCTTATAACATTATGACCTTTCATTTCTAAGTCATTCATGTATGTTGTTCTTTTCTTAAGGTGCTGCTGTCCATAGAAGTTTGGCAACATTTGGATGAAGTGGAGCTGTAAGTTTTGCAGTTTTGCCACAAAAAACCATAGTCACTCATTACAAAGACAGACATGGACGTGAAGTCAGGGCTTGAGCTGCATTTACTCCAGCTGTCTAACTGTGCTCCAAAGAATGTCAAGGGGCATAAAACGGATCAAATCCAGTTGCTAAACTATGCTGTGAACTTTGTACTTTTTCCGCTCCATCCAACATAAAACACTGTTTTCTTCACTTAAAGACACATTTGAGAACTTGAGAGACTGAGACTTGTCCCTTTGAGGGGTGCTCTTTAAAGTCCAGCATAGTTTCAGCTTTTACTGCCCACAGGACAGAGAGACAGGTAATTACAGCTTTGAATGTAATCCACAGAAATGTTATCATTGTTTTCATTCTCCTCATTCTCCCCTTCTCTTTCTCTTCCTTCTTCTCTCTCCTCTGCTCCCCACTCTTCTTCTCTATCCATCCTTCTCTTTTTTCCTTTCTCCTCTCTTCTACCCTTTCCTCTACTTGGATGACCTTGCACTGAGACTATTGCCACTTTACAGAGCAGCGACCAGGAGTGGAAGGAAGCAGTCGCTCCAGAAACTTTTGGACTGCCTTGAAAAAGATGTAAGTTGAAGAGCAGATGACTAGGAAGAGACATTTTTTTGTTTTCAACATTTTCATCTTGCTGCATGTTTCTTCGTCTTGTAGGACACAAATGGAAGAAGAAGGGCGGCTGCTCTTCTTGGCCTGCCACACTACATATCAGGTGAGGATTCTTCTAATGTCATCAGGATGTGCGATGTAAGAATAATTGTCTGTGTTTGTGCATTTTTGTCTGTCTCCTAATCTTTCTCTTCCTCTTTCTATCCCTCCTTCCCTCTTCTTCATTTTCCCTCCTTGTCTCTTTCTCCTTTACGTCCTGTCTCACTCCTTTTCTTTCTTATACATATAGTCTGTTGAATTATGAAAATGGTCTTACTCTGTTTCTTTTCTTTTCAAGGCACACACTGACATGTCTGACACAACGTTTTCGACATTGCTGTTGTGGTTGAGGAGACAGTTGTTCTCCACAACCTGAAAGACATCTCACAAAGTTTTTCAATGCTAATGGGAGTAATATACTCTGTTAACCTTGAATATCCGGATGCCATGAAATACTCATTTGAGTTCATTCAGAGAGTTGTTATGGAAGTAAAAGCAGAGCAAGCCTCTGAGAGAATACATGGATTATGAAACAGGATCCTGAGATACAAACTGTAACAAGTTGTCCCTGTCTCTCACTCACAAAGCTAAAGCGTTATGTTTCAAGTTACATAAAAAAAGTAGAGTACACGCGTTACCCACAGCACCGTTGGCTGTAGACAAATCCGTCAAAACACGGAAGTAAAGCAGCGCCGCCATTACTGCGTGCCTTGCTGCTAAGGAAATAGCAGAAGTAGCAGATGGAGTTGCTGTAGGAAATTTTTAGCCAGTTTAGGTTTTCTTAGTACGTATGCTGTCTAGTGATTTGCGATGGTATGCAGTATCTGGCCAATCCATCCGTAGCTCATGTAATTCTGACCTTCAATCAATGCCCTGTAGTTTAGGTTCTGAAGCTCATCACATGCCAGATGATTAATAAAATAATCTGGAATATCTGTAAGAACATGTAGGATATTTTATTGCTACAACTGGTCGTGGCTAATAGTTATTTGCAACTTGTGAACATATTAGCGACACAGCTAGTGTAGAATGACGTTTGTTTTTATTGTTGTCATCAGTTAGCTTAGCCTTATAGCTACACGTCTCAATTACATTACATTACATTTGGCTGACGCATTTTTACATTAATACATGATGTTGTCAGTAAATTACCTTTATCGGTAAGTTTTGGCCACTGCCTGACATCATCTACCCAATGTTCACTTTCACAGGAGGAGGTCAGACAGCCGCTCTTGACCACACTGATTTCTGAGCCTTGATTTGATCAGCTTCAGCTTTAAAAGGAACGTTCTACCGTTGCAGTGGACCCAGGCAGAGTGCCATATATTTTGATTAGTTTGAACAGTGTGGGGAATATGATGTTAGTGTTCAAGCATAGACCTGACTGTCCTCTTGGGACACTTGTAAGACGCATGGAAGACTCTCAGCTCTGTTTGAAGGTTGGTCTCTTCCCCCTGAAGTCCATAAAACTCACACAGTGAATGTGCTGTATCAACACCATGGCCAATGTCCTTCCACTGCTCTGGGTCAGTGAGTCTCTGCAGTGACGTCACAATGTCCCAAGTCTTCCTTTCCCCGTAAAATCTTTTTTCAAGCTCCTGTCTCAGTCTGTCCAGAAAGGTATAGTAAAGTAGTTTGCTAAGACAACAGAATCATTTCTATTATGTACTAATTAAGTATTTAATTATTACGTATTTAAAAAAAAACTAAACAAGAGGGAAAAGAAAAGCAACCAGGATGAAGTTACAAATAAACATTTTTTAATCACTCTGATCACTTTTACTAGACCTTGCTGTCTAATCCAATTCTCAAAAAACTGCTGCTGAGATTTTACAAGCCCTGGATTCCAATTTATAATAATAATCACACATATAGTATATAGTTGCACATACAGGGCTGCAATATTTGCTCATACACGTTACCAAAAGAAAAAAGGACACAAGTCCACTGTTGGCTGGCGAATTATGACACAAGTTCCCCCTTGGATAGCACAGGGCGACAGTCACACTCCAGCATGAGTGAAAAGAAGAAATAAGCTTAAGCTTAATAAGATTATTTAAAACATAACTCAATACCTAAACTAAATACAAGAATTAAACGAGATTAGTTATGATGTTCTTTGTTTTTTTTGTTTGTTTTTTGTTTTAAATACAGCATGATGGCTCCATTAAAGCGGAATTAAAATGAAGGGCTACCAAGAGGGCAACAGAGTGATAAGTACCTGAAAATCTACAAATGGAGAAAGAAAAGAAAAACAACTTGGAAAAAATAATGAAATGGTTTATAGACTTATAGAATCAATTTTATTTGTTCATTTGTATTAGAGCAAACGTTGCGAACCAAATGTTGCGAAGCTGACCAGAGCGGCAAAAGTAGGAGGCACATTCAAAGCAGCTTGTTCAAAAAAAATCACCACAAGGTGTTTATTTACAGAGCTTCCAGCCTCACATGCAGCAAAATGTATATACAACAAAAAAAGGTTAAGTGAACAGTTAACTGAGTTGAACTAAAGAAAACTCAACTTAAACCAAGTTTAACTTGCTACACCGGCTCAGCACTCTCTTTTCCCTCTGTCCTCCTCGACAGACAAAAGGCCACTGCTGAAATAGTCTCTCCTAGCTCTTGGCACAACCTCCATGGCTGAACCAAGTCAGACTTGGTTACGCCAGAGTCCTGAAAGCGGAGCTGGAACCCGTACTCTCCTGGGTAGTCCGTAGTGACAGGGACAGTGAAGGCGGCGGGGGTTGAACTATCAGCAGGCAATAGGTCTGCTGGTAGTTTGAAGAGTTTCTCATCAAAGCCCTCCGTCAGTTCTTGCTTATTTAAACCAGTTGGAGGGATAAGAATGTTTCCTAATTGTAGTGGCCAAAAATAAAAAACGTTAACTTTTGAGTTTGAATGGAGACGCGGGTGCCTGGATGGCAGCGATATTGTCATTGACTGCAGCATCGTGTTTTACTTTGTCTTTGTTTTTCTTGTTTTCATAATAAATTCATTTTTATTGGCAAAATAAATAAATAAATAAAAATAAATAAAATGCATGTCCTGTGCGTCTATCCTGTTCCTTTTTGTTTAGGTGGATGAGCAGTGTGTCTGACGCGCAGCTACAAAAAATCCAGTAAGCCATAATGTTCTCCAATAAAAAGAAATTTATTATGAAAACAAGAAAAACAAAGACATAAAGCAAAACATGATGCTGCGGTCAATGACAACATCGCTGCCATCCAGGGACCCGAGTCTCCATTCAGACTCTAAAGTTAAAGGTTAAGCCCCGCCCCCTCGCCACCTGAGGAGGGAGGAGAGCGCGCCTTACTGCCACCTATGTGTGCTTGACTAAGCAGAGCAAAGAACATGTAACACATTCATTGCTTTTAATCAATGTCGTCCCAAAATAATCAATATATCCTGTAAACTGAAATAAATGAAATAGCCCTAAATGCGGCTCCTACAGGCAGTGAGAGGAGAGGACTGGGGACTTGCATGATTGCTGGACGTAGTGCAGTGGGAGACAGCAGGTGAGGGCAGAACTGAGCAGGCTGATGATGCACCTGACTGGGATGGACCTGACAAAATGGCTGAGGAGGCAGTGGATGAGGGTGCATCTCTGATGGCTGTTGATGAGGCAATGGGTGTCCCCATCAGTGATGTGGATGATGAAGCCGGTGGAGACTCTGGAACTGTCTCACATCCATCTGAAGTAGATGTTTCTGGGAGGACACAAGTCCTTTCAGCTTCTAACATCTGGATGAAAAAAAAAACTGCCTGAACTGTAACTGTTATCCATGTGGTAATATTCAAAAGGAGTGTTGTCCCAAAACAACAAAACGTCACCCCCAATGGCAGTGTGATGCTGGTCTGAGGAATAATATACAACCGGCTTCTGCCAACTGCTGCTCTTAGCTCATTCATTGTGTTAGCTTGAATTTTAGCCAGAACCCTGGACTTGTTAGCTCGTGCTAGATAAAACCCAATGACATTAAGGCTAATCATGGGAAAGCTCTGGAAGATGTAACATCTGACGTAACATCTGTCTGAGACATTCCCTGGTACATCATAACCCCTGGACAATAAGGAGAAGAAAAAAAGGTGTTATCAATATACTGACTTAATCATTTATTCAGTTTTACTGGTAAGTGCCTGAGAGTCAAAGCTGTATTGTGTTGTTAAAGGCCATGACCAACATACACTGCTGTAGTGGTAATGTATTAATCATAAGACATTAATCATACAATGTCAATATTTGTGCAACATGTATGTTACCTCATGAAAAGAACCTGACCAGATTAGGATGACTCCTGCTCACTACACATGTAACGGCGTTCAGATGGGTCCAACAGTTGATTTTAAACTGTGTTTAAGCCTTAGATGTCTCCCTGTTGTCCCATGCAGGCTGCAGCCCCATTTTATTTATCTGACTCAACATGATCAACTTGATCAAATCTTTTCAGTGACATTCACCCCTCCTCACTCCCCACCTCTGGCAGCCCGCGCTCCTTTCTCTTCCCCCTCCTCTGTCTGTGAGTTCACAGTTGACTGAGGTGGAAAAAGGGAATCAGGTGTCACTCCGTAATACTCATGATATTTAAGAGTGCCGTGGGCGCGATCAAGATTTCCACGTGGGCCGGCGTCTGATAGGGCCCTTCATCACTGCTCACAGTTTTAATTTCTCTGGTTTTCCACATTGCACAGTGGCATACAGATGTAGACAGACGTTGTGTCCAACACTTGCAAATAAACAGTGTTGATGGATGTACAAATAAATTGCTCACATTCAAAACAATACAGTGTTCATTACCTAAGCCTCTTCTGGTTAGTTTAGTGCAGTCTGCACTGGATGGAAGGCTAATGTGATCAGGATTTAGCAACAGGAAGAGCTTTACTCTCCAAAGATTTCCAGGTTGTTGTGTTCCTGTACACAAACACAATGCAGACATTACATATTGTTATGCAACTGGGTCGTTGGCTCCTCCTCCTCCAAAACAGGATTTTTTATTTCACATTTACTTCACTTATTACAGTCTGACAAGGGAGAAAACTTACAGTTTAATTTTCTCTACCTCCAAAAGAGAAGTTAAAGGTTGAATATGTAGAATTGCGCAAATACTTTTGTTATTTTTTCGTGCAAACAATACTTTTGTCAGGATCCATGTTTCTGTGTGTGTTTGGTTTGGTCTCTCCCTGAGGTTGGGCTGGAGCTGGGCGGAGCTGCAGTCATCAGCAAGCACACCTGCAAGCAATAGAGCCTCATCAGCCACCTACTCCTCTGGTCTTTATTATCCTGGTTCATTCCTCCACTCGTCGCCAGATCGTCTGCTTACCTCAGTGGTACAGAGTATTGGTATATATATATTCGAGTTTGTTCTTCAGCACCGTGTGCTTATTCCCCTGTTTTTTGTTCTCCAGCTCCCGGACCCATCTCCACGCCGTTCCAACTCGTCTTTGCCGTTGGATCCTCACCAGTCCCGTCAGCCTGCCAGCCTACCTCTCAGCTCTCTTTGGATTCACCTCGACCCGCTCCAACCCATCCTCCATGTGTATATACAATAAATTGGTTACTCACAACTACTCAACCTAGAGTTCGTGTCGGAGACTTGTGTCCTAATTCTTTCAGCCGTCCTGACAACTTTCATTCTGCACCCCTCTAATCGCACTGTGGATGTTATTATTTTTTTTTAATATAGCTTTTAATACATATTCTACATATTCAACCTGTCCGACAGTATAACGTACTAACCCAGTCCGTTTGAGTAACGATAAAGCGGCTTTTTGCGGACTCCCACAGGTTTTCAAACCACTCTTTGGAAGTCTCTCTCCCTTCTGAAATCCATCACGCCCCAACCTCACCTCAAGACTCACCTTCTCTCCATGCCCTTTCCAAATTAGCCATTTAGTTCTCTCCTTTATTCATCAAGTTTATTTTTGACTGAAAAGTGACCTTGGGTTTCTTGAAGGGCGCTATATAAATTGGAGTTATTATTATTACACAACCTTTACAAAACTTTACTGGCGGAACAGTCGTTGAGGAGTACACAGCCATACTATATCATATTGACACCTGTAAGACCTGAAGAAACAGTGAATTATTTCCATAATTTAAACCTGAATCAGAACAAGAGAACAGAGCATCTTATGAACTTGATGCAGAACATGGGTACTGAGTAGTGAATGAACCTATTTCATGCAAACAGTATAGTCACTACTTTAAAGGACCTCTTTGACTGGTGAAGGGATGTGACACCTTTCACTGACAAACTGATCAAATACTCCCTGGCTCTCAACAAGAAAGCCACTCTCTCTGCCCAATTCAAAGCCCCAAGGGGAGCTTTGAATCAGATGGATTGCAGCTGTTCAAGGTGTCAAAGAGCCTGTCAGTCATCTAAAAACAAATATCTGCATTAACTTCAAGCATCTAAAACCATTTCCATAACATTGTTATCATATCAAATTATTTCTAATGTCTTCAAAATTAAAAAACTATTATGTTAAACATGCAAGTGTGTGAAACTCATGTGAGGACAGGTGGATCTCCTCCATGGTGGTTGTTACTCAGAGCTCATGGCTGCATATGCGTGTTTCTGAAGCTTCCAGGAGCTGCTGCTGTGTCCAGTGTGGAGGATACAGGAGGACGTGACTCTGCTTCAGGCTCTGTCTTCACACACGCCCGCCGCTCACCCCGATCTCACGCATCTCTGCTCTGCCCTCAGCACACTGAGCCCATTCAGAGAGTTCATCCAGAAGGTGGGAACACCTGCAGAGAGCTTTAGAAACATGACTGTCATTACACTGCAGTCTGGATTAAATGTGTGTTTGCTTTTCTTTCAGCTAAAGAGAAGCTCAGTGGCAGATACACTGATGAAAGAGACGCAGCAAATGATCCACGGCTGCCCGCTAAAAGAACATAACCCAGCTAATATGCTCAGAAACATGTTCAACTATTGTGTCACAGTACTTTAAACTGAATACTTTATGTGTAGAAGCTCAGTGAAGGAAACAGGCAGCTGATAATAACTCAGGATGCTGCTTTGCTCATGAGTCCTGATGAGCAGATTCCAGACTCTCTAAGGTAAGAGCACAAATTATTTCTGTGTTTCTGCTCAGTGTTGGATTTAATAAATCTGTGTCCTTTTATACGTCCAGGACCTACGAGCACGTGTCTGACGTGGGCCTGTTCCTGTTTAACGACGCTTTTGTGCTGACGCGGCGAAGCGTGCGCCACGCGCCTTTCACGCTGGCTCACCAGAGCGCACACACGTTCCTGGCCTCGGTGGCCAGGAACGTGTGCCTTTTCTGAGCCTTTGCTTAAGATTGATAGCAATTTTAGAAAAATGGGAAACGTCAAAACAAAGTGAAAAGGCAGCACGACTTCTCAAGAAGTATTAGAAGAACATGATTAGTTGGAGCATTATGCTTCTACCCCCATGTTTCACAGTTGGGATGGTGTTCATGGGATTGTACTCATCCTTCTTCTTCTTCCAAACACAGTGAGTGGAGTTTATACCAAAAAGTTCACTTTTGGTCTCATCTGATCACATGACCTTCTCCCATGTCACCTCTAGATCATCCAGATGGTTATTGACAAACTCCAGACGGGCCTGGACATGTGCTGACTTGAGCAGGGGGACCTTGCTTGTGCTACCATGGTAACCATTGAGACTGTGGTCCAGCTCTTGTATAGAGCCCCAGTCTGATGGAGACTGACAGTCATCTTGAGTCTCTTCCATTGTCTAATAATTGCTCCAACAGTTGTTGCCTTCTCACCAAGCTGCTTGCCTATTGTCCTGTAGCCCGTCCCAGCCTTGTGCAGGTCTACAGTTTTGTCTCTGGTGTCCTTAGACAGCTCTTTGGTCTTGTCCATGGTGGAGAGGTTGGAGTCTGATTGATGGTGAGTGTGGACAGGTGTCTTTGATCCAGATAACGAGTTCAAACAGGTGCAATTAATCCAGGTAACGAGTGGAGGATAGGAGGGCTTCTTAGAGACAAACTAACAGGTCAAATGAATTATTTAGAAATCATAAAGTTTGTGTCACCATGGCAACATGTGTGTGAAGTAGTGTTAATTTTATGAGCCATTTTATAGTTTTAGTTCAGTCTTAGTCCAGTTTCAATCGCCCTTGTAAGTTTTTATCACATTTAGTCACCCTCATCCCGTTTTTATTTAGTCAAGTTTTAGTCCACTAAAAGCCAAGCATTTTAGTCTTCATCTTAGTCCACGACAACGTGTTTTTATCTAGTTTAGTCTAGTCGACGAAAACTGTTGACATTTTAGTCTAGTTTTAGTCAAGACAATTATTTTACCCCTTTACCTTTTTTGTCAGCAAATAATATATAGCATATCCATATAATCTATAATTATTTCACATAGCATTTTCTCTCATCCTTTTCATAAAGGTGCATATTTATTTTTGAACCATAACAATTCAGACAAATAATGCCTGCATTTAAACAAATATAATACTGAATATCCGCAGTGAGTAATCAATAGAAAAAAAGTCATTTTGGTGGTGAACTACTCCTTTAATAACAAATGGATAACAAAAGTGCTGTGTCTTTAAAGCTAGTTCACATAAAACCTGAGGTCAGTATTAAGTAAATAAAAATAACTTCCATGGATAACAAAAGTGCTGTCTAGTTCACATGGCATATACAATTATTAAAGCTGAAAACAAGGAAGAGCTAGCTTGAACTAGTGTAAGAACATGTCGGTTTTTTCATCCAGATGAACAGCAAGAACTTTGTATGTGCAAAAGTGTCTCCATATATCGAGTATTTTCTTTCTCCCGAGCCCTCGCATTGCCATTTTTATGTTTTATTTATGACGTGTTTGAATCCTCCTGACTGTCCTGTGTCCTTCCATTCATCTGTGTTCTCGTGTCCCTCGTGTCTGCTGCTCGGCCGGCTGCGAGTTCGAAAGGGGGCGTGTCTGTGTAGCGTGTGTGTGTGTGTGTAGCGTGTGTGTGAGGAACAGCGTGCCTGCGTCAGGCTGCGCAGCAGAGGAGACGGGAAGTCTAATATTTTGTCTCGTCTTAGTTAGTTCGTGAACGAAAATGACCATAGATTTTATCGTAGTCTTCATTAAGTGAACTTCATTTTCGTCTCGTCTTTATTAGTCAATGAAAATACATACTGATTTAGTTCTATTTATCGTTTATTCATGTGGGATTTAGTCTCGTCTAGTCTAGTTTTCGTCCGTACAAAAATGTGCGTTGACGAACATATTTCGTCATAGTTTTCGTTAAAGAAATTAACACTAGTGTGAAGGCAACTCAACTTCATGACAATGTAAGATCTTCAAGGACATTGGTTTGCCTTTGATGTCATTCACCACTTTGAAGATCGTGGTTCAGTTTCATAGTTACATGTGAGTAGACTCTACTTTACTTATGACTACGTAACATCTTCCAAGTCAATATATTGCCTTGCTGCAGTTCATCCCTTTGAAGTTGGTGTCACCATGGCAACATGTGTGTGAAGGAAAGTCAACTTCATGACGAGGTAAGATCTTCAAGGAGATTGGTTTGCCTTTGATGTCATTTACCACTTTGAACATAGTGGTAGTTTCACCATGGCGACATGTGACACAAACTTGCTTTGCTGCAGTTCATCCCTTTGAAGTTTGTGTTACCATGGCAACATGTGTGTGAAGCGAAGTCAACTTCATGACGAGGTAAGATCTTCAAGGAGATTGGTTTGCCTTTGATGTCATTTACCACTTTGAAGATAGTGGTAGTTTCACCATGGCAACATGTGACACAAACGCGCTTTGCTGCAGTTCAGCCCTTTGAAGTTGGTGTCACCATGGCGACATGTGACACAAACTTGCTTCGCTGCAGTTGATCCCTTTGAAGTTGGGATCACCATGGCAACCTGTGTGTAAGGGTAAGTCAAATGCATTACGGGGTAACATCTTCAAGGAGATTGCTTTGCCTTTGATGTCATTTACCACTTTGAAGATCGTGGTTCAGTTTCATAGTTACATGTGAGCCGACTCTACATTACTTATGACTATGTAACATCTTCCAAGTCAATATATTGCCTTGCTGTAGTTCATCCCTTTGAAGTTTGTGTCACCATGGCGACATGTGTGTGAAGACAAATCAACTTCATGACCAGGTAAGATCTTCCATGAGATTGGTTTGCCTTTGATGTCATTCACCACTTTGAACATAGTGGTAGTTCCACCATGGCGACATGTGACACAAACTTGCTTTGCTGCAGTTCATCCCTTTGAAGTTTGTGTCACCATGGCGACATGTGACACAAACTTGCTTTGCTGTAGTTCATCCCTTTGAAGTTTGTGTCACCATGGCAACATGTGTGTGAAGACAAATCAACTTAATGACCAGGTAAGATCTTCAAGGACATTGGTTTGCCTTTGATGTCATTCACCACTTTGAACATAGTGGTAGTTTCACCATGGCGACATGTGACACAAACTTGCTTTGCTGCAGTTGATCGCTTTGAAGTTGGTGTCACCATGGCAACATGTGTGTAAGGGTAAGTCAAATGCATTACGGGGTAACATCTTCAAGGAGATTGGTTGGCCTTTGATGTAATTTACCACTTTGAAGATCGTGGTTCAGTTTCATAGTTACATGCGAACCGACTCTACATTACTTATGACTACCTAACATCCTCCAAGTCAATATATTGCCTTGCTGTAGTTCATCCCTTTGAAGTTTGTGTCACCATGGCAACATGTGTGTGAAGACAAATCAACTTAATGACCAGGTAAGATCTTCAAGGACATTGGTTTGCCTTTGATGTCATTCACCACTTTGAACATAGTGGTAGTTTCACCATGGCGACATGTGACACAAACTTGCTTTGCTGCAGTTGATCGCTTTGAAGTTGGTGTCACCATGGCAACATGTGTGTAAGGGTAAGTCAAATGCATTACGGGGTAACATCTTCAAGGAGATTGGTTGGCCTTTGATGTAATTTACCACTTTGAAGATCGTGGTTCAGTTTCATAGTTACATGCGAACCGACTCTACATTACTTATGACTACCTAACATCTTCCAAGTCAATATATTGCCTTGCTGTAGTTCATCCCTTTGAAGTTTGTGTCACCATGGCGACATGTGTGTGAAGACAAATCAACTTCATGACCAGGTAAGATCTTCCATGAGATTGGTTTGCCTTTGATGTCATTCACCACTTTGAACATAGTGGTAGTTCCACCATGGCGACATGTGACACAAACTTGCTTTGCTGCAGTTCATCCCTTTGAAGTTTGTGTCACCATGGCGACATGTGACACAAACTTGCTTTGCTGCAGTTGATCCCTTTGAAGTTGGTGTTACCATGGTGACATGTGTGTAAGGGTAAGTCAAATGCATTACGGGGTAAAATCTTCAAGGAGATTGGTTTGCCTTTGATGTCATTCACCACCTTGAAGATATTGGTAGTTTCACCATGTTGACATGTGACACAAACGTGCTTTGCTGCAGTTCATCCCTTTGAAGTGTGTGTTACCATGGCAACATGGGTGTGAAGCCAAGTCAACTTCATGACGAGGTAAGATCTTCAAGGAGATTGGTTTGCCTTTGATGTCATTCACCACTTTGAACATAGTGGTAGTTTCACCATGGCGACATGTGACACAAACTTGCTTTGCTGCAGTTGATCGCTTTGAAGTTGGTGTCACCATGGCAACATGTGTGTAAGGGTAAGTCAAATGCATTACGGGGTAACATCTTCAAGGAGATTGGTTGGCCTTTGATGTCATTTACCACTTTGAAGATCGTGGTTCAGTTTCATAGTTACATGCGAGCCGACTCTACATTACTTATGACTATATAACATCTTCCAAGTCAATATATTGCCTTGCTGCAGTTCATCCTTTTGAAGTTGGTGTCACCATGGTGACATGTGTTTGAAGGAAAGTCAGCTTCATGACGAGGTAAGATCTTCAAGGAGATTGGTTTGCCTTTGATGTCATTCACCACTTTGAACATAGTGGTAGTTTCACCATGGCGACATGTGACACAAACTTGTTTTGCTGCAGTTCATCCCTTTGAAGTGTGTGTTACCATGGCAACATGTGTGTGAAGCCAAGTCAACTTCATGACGAGGTAAGATCTTCAAGGAGATTGGTTGGCCTTTGATGTCATTCACCACTTTGAAGATCGTGGTTCAGTTTCATAGTTACATGTGAGCCGACTCTACATTACTTATGACTATGTGTGACGACCCCACCCTCTAGGTTGGGGGCTGGGTTTTGGCAGGCTGCTGGTTGGTCTGTTCTTCTGTTCAGGTTCGTCGGAGGTGGGACCATCATCAAGAGAAATGCGCCACACCTGGGCCGGTGGAGCACATTTGAGCCCGACGCTGGGATCACTGGCGGGCGGACTCCTCTCCAGGCCGTCTCAGAGGACGCCATGGCGTGGCCGGCTCTCTTGTTTTCCTTTCTGTTCCGCACCCACACGCACACATGCATCCACACACGCCTACACTACTGATCACTGATACTGATCTTTTGCATTATTATTGCTTATGTTAAAATAAACGTATCACTTGCGTTGGAACCCCGTCTCCTCTCCCATCCTTTGTTACCGTCTTAGAGCCGGACTGTAACATGTGGGGGCTCGTCCGGGATCGTTGACCCAGGAGCGCAGGTGAGGTTTGTGGGCGGATTTTCATTGGGTTTTGTGAATGAAGTCCGTAGCGGTTGTAGTGTGACGTCAGCACACAGCTGTTGCTGGTTACAGTGTTTGTTGAGTGAACGCTCAGCTGATCACGGGAGTAGCGTTGACAAAGGGAAGTGGTTCTGTCTGTGAAGCCGCTGCTGGTTGCAACAAGGTAATTGTGGGCCTGTTGGTCAGTTTTTCTTTTTTCTTTGTGGCAGTGGACCTGACGGCCAGCCGCGGCCATCGTAAGTTGCCGTTGTTTCTGTCCCTGTTAGGCTGAAGTGCGGACTCCCTTTGGTGTTCGTAGTGGGGGGTTGTAGTGTGGTGTGAAAGTGGCTGGAGCAGTTGGCTCGGGAGCACGGCCAAGGCTGCAGGTAAGGTCGCCAATTACTGGTTGCTCTGCCGGGTCTCTGGTAAAAAGTGCATAAATACCCACCGCAACTAACGCCTGAAGACTAGGGGGGGAGTTTTAGCTAGTCTGGTTAGGCAGTTAGAGGGACGGTGCTACGGTGACGCTGGGGCTGCGTAGGCTGTATTGGGCTCCGCGTGCTGCGAGTTTTGTTCTGTTTTGTGGCCAATTAAGCAGCGGGCGCAGTGAAAGTGAGTGTGGATGAGAAATGGCGAGTGTGGAAGTGTTTTTGAAGGAGCCTTCAGAGGAGTTGTTGGAGGACTTGTCACGTGAACAATTGATCCGTGTTGCGGAACATTTTGGATTGGATGTTGGTGATAAGCGAATGAGGGAAAATATGAAGAACATTCTTAAGGCTAATTTGTTTGACGAGGGGTGTTTCAAAGCACCGGCTGCTGGTCCTGTGGGGAGCAGTGTTGTGTCTGACCGTGATGGGGTGACTTTGATGTTTGAGCAGAGGAAAGAGTTGCTATGTCTGCAGATGGAGAAACTGAAGCATGAGACTGAACTGAAAAGGCTGGAGCTAGACGAGCGGATGCTGACGTTGAGAGATGCTCGTGACTTCGTTGGTGGTTCCAGTTCGTCATTCGATGTTGGTGGTAGTCTGCGTCTGGTCCCTCAGTTCAGTGAACGAGACCCTGACATTTTTTTCTCTTTATTCGAGCGTGTAGCTGAGAACAGGGGCTGGTCTGACTCTGAACGTACTCTTTTGCTGCAATGTGTGTTAACAGGTAAGGCACAGGAAGCCTATTCAGCGCTGTCAGTGGCGGAAAGTAGGGTTTACCTGTCTGTTAAAGCTGCAGTGTTGAAGATTTATGAATTGGTTCCTGAAGCTTACCGCCAGAAATTTAGATCCTGGGAGAAGTCGGGCAAGCAAAGCCATGTTGAATTTGCCAGGGATCTGAACACGTTTTTTGGTCGGTGGTGCGTGGCTTCAGAGGTGGACACTTTTGGCGCTTTATGTGATATGATGGTGTTGGAAAAATTTAAAGACTCTGTTCCCGGCCATATTGCAGTGTACATCAGCGAGCACAAAGTGAAGACGGCCGCCGAGGCCGCTGTATTGGCTGATGAGTACGTGTTGACGCACGGGGGCGACTTCAGAGCTCCTGAGTCTGGTGTGTATCGAGGCCCCAGCAAGTGGGAAGAGAAACGGCCTCCACGCCATGGTAAGTCTGAGTACACAACAAGAGGTCAGTTTCAGTCTGATTTTTCAAAAGTTTGTAACTTTTGTAAGGGAAGGGGGCACTGGAAAGCTGAATGCCCAAAAGCTAATGCTCGCCGGGGGAATAGCGGGGGCCGGGTAAATTCAGGTGTTTGTGCTGTGTCTGTGGCTCCTGTCTCTGTTGTGCCTTCTCCTCAGCAGTTCAAGAGCAGGAGAGGACCTGACTTCTCAGCATTCGTGTCCGAGGGCCGTGTGTCGCTGGTGGGAGGTACCAGTGTGCCGGTAAAAATCTTGAGGGACACAGCGGCACACGACTCATATATTTTGAGCTCTGTGTTGCCCTTTTCTAGGGACTCTGACACTGGGGATTTTGTGTTGATGTGGGGTATGGGATTGAAAGTTGAGCCTGTTCCATTGCATTCTCTCTGCATTGATTGTGGTTTGGTGCAGGGAGAGGTTGCCATGGGGGTCCGCCCTGAGCTGCCAATCGGAGGAGTGGATGTCATCCTGGGAAATGGTCTCGCTGGCAACCGAGTGTGGGCCGACAGTCCACCACCCCCTATTGTGTCATCTACACCCATTATTGTACCTGGTAACTTGGATGAGAATGCTCAGTGTTTCCCTGAAGTGTTCACAGCTTGTGCTGTGACACGGGCCATGAGCCGTGCACAGCAGGAGCCTGAGCAAGGAGAAGAGGTGGATGAGATTGATGTTGTAAATGTCCCTGATTCACTGTTGTCTGTTTCTCGCAGTGTCCTGGAAGCAGAGCAGAAAGCTGATTCTTCCTTAAGTCAGATGTTTGACGCTGTTCTCTCCAAGGAGGCTGAGAGGAGCGCTGCTGGGGGCTATTTGCAGCAGGAGGGTCTCCTGCTGAGGAAATGGTCACCACATGGTGTAAGCTTTGTTGGAAAACCAGTTTTTCAGGTTGTGGTTCCTGAAAAATTTCGTGGGGAGGTTCTGAAAGCTGCCCATGATCAGTTGGGACACCTTGGTGTTCGGAAGACGTACAATTACATCTTGCGATATTTTTTTTGGCCTTGTTTAAAAAAAGATGTGTTGCGCTATATTAAAACTTGTCCCACCTGTCAGGTCACGGGGAAACCCAATCAGGGAATAGCTCCTGCTCCACTTTATTCCATTCCAGCGGTTTCACAACCGTTTGAGCATTTGGTGATTGATTGTGTTGGCCCTTTGCCGCGCTCTAAGGCCGGTAGCAATTACTTGCTGACTGTGATGTGTCAGAGCACGCGCTATCCAGCTGCGTATCCTCTGCGGTCCATCACAACAAGGTCAGTGGTGAGAGCGCTGACACAGTTTATTTCCATCTTTGGGATACCAAAGGTTATTCAAAGTGACCAGGGGTCTAATTTTGCATCACATCTTTTTTCACAAGTGTTGAAACAGTTAAGGGTCAAACACAACATGTCTTCTGCCTACCATCCACAGAGCCAGGGGCTCTGGAGAGGTTTCATCAGACACTTAAATCATTGTTACGTGGTTATTGTGTCGAGTTAGATCAGGACTGGGAGGAAGGGCTGCCGTGGCTCCTGTTAGCTGCCAGGGAGGTGGTGCAGGATAGCACGGGTTTTAGCCCTAATGAATTAGTTTTTGGCCATTCGGTGCGGGGACCACTTGCTGTGTTGCGGGACGCTGCTGCACCGTCGTCAGAACTTCCATCAAACCTGATTGATTTTGTAAATGGTTTTAGGCACCGGTTGTACTCAGCCGGGGAGATGGCTAAGGGTAAGTTGTCAGTGTCCCAGGGAAAGATGAAGCACTTGTATGACCGTAGGGCAGAGCGGCGCATTTTTAGTCCTGGTGACCAGGTTCTTGCATTGTTGCCATTGATTCATTCGCCTTTTCAGGCTAGGTTTTGCGGTCCATTTACGGTGTTGCGTCGGGTCTCTGACCGAAATTATATTCTGTCAACCCCAAACCGCCGGAAGGCGACACAACTCTACCACGTCAATTTGTTAAAGCCATATTATTGCCGTGAATCTAAATCTGTGTCGGCTGTAGCAGCAGCAGGGAGTCCGTTCTCGGGGGGGGAGGACGATGGGGTTACTGCACCCGATGATGGGCTGTTGCGCGGCCGACTGTCAAACAGTGAGACGTTGAGAAATCTGCCGGTGTTGCTGGCGCATTTGACCGGGGAACAGAGTTCTCAATTGTCTGCGTTGATCCGAAGTTTTCCTAGCCTGTTCGGGGATACGCCAAGTCGTACCCATTTGGTAGAACACGACATCGATGTAGGGACTACGACAGCAATTCGCCAGCGGTTCTACAGAGTATCCGAGGAAAAGCGCAAAGTCATGGACGGGGAGATTGGGTACATGTTGGAAAATGGGATCGCTGAGGCATCGTCCTCCAGTTGGGCGTCACCATGTTTGCTTGTGGAAAAAGCAGATAAGAGTCCGAGGTTTTGCACGGATTACCGTAAGGTGAACGCGGTCACAAAACCCGATGCGTATCCTTTGCCACGAATTGAGGATTGCATCGACCAGGTTGGAGCGGCACAATTCGTGAGTAAATTCGATCTCCTTAAGGGGTATTGGCAGGTCCCGCTGACAGACAGAGCGAGGGAGATCTCGGCCTTTATCACGCCATCTGGGTTGTTTTCATACACGGTAATGAGTTTTGGGTTGCGGAATGCGCCTGCAACATTTCAGAGGCTCATGAATATGGTGGTGTCTGGCTTGGATGGTTGTGCAGTGTATTTGGACGACGTGGTCATTTACAGTGAAACGTGGCAGGAGCATATATCTCGTATCCAAAGCTTGTTTGTCCGCCTGAGTGAGGCCCGGTTGACTGTGAACTTGGCTAAATGTGAATTTGCCAAGGCCACAGTTGTGTACCTGGGTAAAGTTGTGGGGCAGGGAAAAGTCTGTGCGGTGCAGGCAAAGGTGAGTGCAGTAGAGGAATATCCAGCTCCCACCACCAAGAAAGAGCTGCAGCGGTTCCTTGGGTTGGTGGGTATTACCGCAGCTTTTGCAAGAACTTCTCTACAGTGGTAGCACCCCTCACGGACCTTTTGAAGGGAAGCGCCCGTTTTGTCTGGTCCTCATTGTGTCAGAGAGCTTTTGATGATATTAAATCTGTACTGTGCTCGTCTCCTGTCCTTGCAGCTCCTCGCATGGATCATCCCTTTGAACTACAAGTGGATGCGAGCGACGTGGGGGCAGGAGCGGTGCTGCTTCAAAAAGACACGAACGGTGTAGATCGGCCCGTGAGTTTCTACTCCAAAAAGTTCAATGCCTTCCAGTTAAACTATTCTGTTATCGAGAAGGAGACCCTCGCACTTATTTGGGCATTGTAACATTTTGACGTATATGTCGGCTCAAGCGTTCCTCTTGTGGTTTATACTGATCATAACCCGTTGATCTTTCTGCACTCTGTCCATTGCCCAAATCGCAGGTTAATGCGTTGGATGTTGTACTTACAGTCGTATTGCTTGGACATCCGCCACATCAAAGGCTCGGAGAATGTTGTGGCCGATGCCCTGTCGAGAGTTTACAGCTCCTGATTACCTTCCTTGTCTCCTTGTGTGTAACCCTCTAGTCTCTTCTGTCACTCTTAAACGCTTCTCTAGGCGCCGAGTTGCTGGGGGACAGGATTGGGCTCGTTGGCGTGCCAAGGATTAGCGGTAGGACGGTCAGTGTGAGCTTTGTGAGTGTATTTGTGGGTTATGGGTATATATAAGTATTGGGTATAAGTAATGGTACAGTACTATGTATTAGCTATGTAATATGTCACTGTTAGTCTTTTGAAATGTGTTAATTTGGGGGGCTAGCAGTTGCGGCGTTCCTTGTGGGAACCCCTCTCTTATGGGGGGGGGTGTGACGACCCCACCCTCTAGGTTGGGGGCTGGGTTTTGGCAGGCTGCTGGTTGGTCTGTTCTTCTGTTCAGGTTCGTCGGAGGTGGGACCATCATCAAGAGAAATGCGCCACACCTGGGCCGGTGGAGCACATTTGAGCCCGACGCTGGGATCACTGGCGGGCGGACTCCTCTCCAGGCCGTCTCAGAGGACGCCATGGCGTGGCCGGCTCTCTTGTTTTCCTTTCTGTTCCGCACCCACACGCACACATGCATCCACACATGCCTACACTACTGATCACTGATACTGATCTTTTGCATTATTATTGCTTATGTTAAAATAAACGTATCACTTGCGTTGGAACCCCGTCTCCTCTCCCATCCTTTGTTACCGTCTTAGAGCCGGACTGTAACACTATGTAACATCTTCCAAGTCAATATATTGCCTTGCTGTAGTTCAGCCCTTTGAAGTTTGTGTCACCATGGCGACTTGTGTGTGAAGCCAAGTCAACTTCATGACGAGGTAAGATCTTCAAGGACATTGGTTTGCCTTTGATGTCATTCACCACTTTGAAGATAGTGGTAGTTTCACCATGGCGACATGTGACACAAACGTGCTTTGCTGCAATTCAGCCCTTTGAAGTTGGTGTCACCATGGCGACATGTGACACAAACTTGCTTCGCTGCAGTTGATCCCTTTGAAGTTGGGATCACCATGGCAACATGTGTGTAAGGGTAAGTCAAATGCATTACGGGGTAAAATCTTCAAGGAGATTGCTTTGCCTTTGATGTCATTTACCACTTTGAAGATCGTGGTTCAGTTTCATAGTTACATGTGAGCCGACTCTACATTACTTATGACTATGTAACATCTTCCAAGTCAATATATTGCCTTGCTGTAGTTCATCCCTTTGAAGTTTGTGTCACCATGGCGACATGTGTGTGAAGACAAATCAACTTCATGACCAGGTAAGATCTTCAAGGAGATTGGTTTGCCTTTGATGTCATTCACCACTTTGAACATAGTGGTAGTTCCACCATGGCGACATGTGACACAAACTTGCTTTGCTGCAGTTCATCCCTTTGAAGTTTGTGTCACCATGGCGACATGTGACACAAACTTGCTTTGCTGCAGTTCATCCCTTTGAAGTTGGTGTTACCATGGTGACATGTGTGTAAGGGTAAGTCAAATGCATTACGGGGTAAAATCTTCAAGGAGATTGGTTTGCCTTTGATGTCATTCACCACCTTGAAGATAGTGGTAGTTTCACCATGGCCACATGTGACACAAACGTGCTTTGCTGCAGTTCATCCTTTTGAAGTTTGTGTCACCCTGGCAACATGTGTGTGAAGCCAAGTCAACTTCATGACGAGGTAAGATCTTCAAGGAGATTGGTTTGCCTTTGATGTCATTCACCACTTTGAAGATCGTGGTACAGTTTCATAGTTACATGTGAGCCGACTCTAAATTACTTATGACTATGTAACATCTTCCAAGTCAATATATTGCCTTGCTGTAGTTCATCCCTTTGAAGTTTGTGTCACCATGGCAACATGTGTGTGAAGACAAATCAACTTAATGACCAGGTAAGATCTTCAAGGACATTGGTTTGCCTTTGATGTCATTCACCACTTTGAACATAGTGGTAGTTTCACCATGGCGACATGTGACACAAACTTGCTTTGCTGCAGTTGATCGCTTTGAAGTTGGTGTCACCTGGCAACATGTGTGTAAGGGTAAGTCAAATGCATTACGGGGTAAAATCTTCAAGGAGATTGGTTTGCATTTGATGTCATTCATCACCTTGAAGATATTGGTAGTTTCACCATGTTGACATGTGACACAAACTTGCTTTGCTGCAGTTCATCCCTTTGAAGTTTGTGTCACCATGGTGACATGTGTGTGAAGGCAAGTCAACTTCATGACGAGGTAAGCTCTTCAAGGAGATTGGTTTGCCTTTGATGTCATTCACCACCTTGAAGATATTG
Source organism: Planiliza haematocheilus (assembly GCA_005024645.1). Lineage (NCBI taxonomy): Eukaryota > Metazoa > Chordata > Actinopteri > Mugiliformes > Mugilidae > Planiliza > Planiliza haematocheilus. The sequence continues at coordinate 44,382 of SRSE01001330.1, forward strand.
GTACAGTTTTATAGATGTGAGCAGACTCTAAATGACTCATGACTATGTAAGATCTTCCAAGTCAATATATTGCCTTGCTGCAGTTCAGCCCTTTGAAGTTTGTGTCACCATGGTGACATGTTTGTGAAGGCAAGTCAACTTCATGACCAGGTAAGATCTTTAAGGAGATTGGTTTGCCTTTGATGTCATTCACCACTTTGAAGATATTGGTAGTTTCACCATGTTGACATGTGACACAAACTTGCTTTGCTGCAGTTCATGCCTTTGAAGTTGTTGTCACCATGGATGGTACGATGCAAGTCTTATTGATAAGGCGCAGTTTGAAGGGTTGAGGCAGGAAATGAATCTAGGCATTTCAAGCATAGACCTGTCAGGGCTACCAGGCAAGCTAAAACTGTGGTGCTGGCAATTTGGTTTACTGCCCCGGCTAATGTGGCCGCTGACAGTGTACGAGGTTGCCCTTTCAAAGGTAGAAAAGCTAGAAAGAATGAGTAATTCATTTATCAGAAAGTGGCTTGGTGTCCCACGCTGCTTAAGTAGCACAGCGTTGTACGGGAAAGGCATACTGGAGCTCCCAGTTACCTGCCTAACAGAGGAGTTTAAGTGCACTAAAGTTAGACTGGAAATGACTCTTACTCAGTCAAAGGATCCAGTGGTTAGGAGCGTAGCGCCTACTATTAACACAGGGAGGAAGTGGAAGGCAAAAGAGGCAGTGCAGCAAGCACAGGCAGCTCTTAAGCATAGAGATATCATAGGCCATGTACAGCAAGGGCGTGGAGGCCTAGGATTGTGTGCAGGGAAACCTCTGTGGAGCAAGGCATCAGCAGTAGAAAGGAGAAAGATGATAGTGGAAGAGGTACAGAGGCAAGAGGAAATGGTTAGAGGCTCGAAGGCAGTGTCGCAGGCTAAGCAGGGTCAATGGGTGAACTGGGAGAGTGTGGAGAAAAGGAAGGTGAAATGGAGAGAGCTTTGGAGCATGGAGGCCAGCAGGATTAGATTTATGTTAGGTGCTACTTATGATGTGCTGCCAACTTCCCAGAACCTAAACCAGTGGGTAGGTGAGGATGCTGCCTGTCCACTGTGCACTTGTGTCTGCATGCTTAGTCATATTCTGACAGGTTGTAAGGTTAGTCTCTCCCAAGGACGTTATACCTGGCGTCACAATCGGGTATTGAAATGTTTAGCAGCTGCAATAGAGGAAAAACGGGTGAATGTAAATTCTGTGGCCGTTAACAGAGAGAATAGAGGTATTAAGTTTGTACGGGAGGGAGAAAAGGCTAGAGGAGCAGGCTTCAGGCATAACACGGGACAGCTAAGGGTAGGAGGAGCCTGGGAGATGAGGGCGGACTTAAATAGCCAACTGGTTGTCCCAGGTGAGATAGCTAGCACTCGACTACGGCCAGATCTGCTGTTGTGGTCTGAGCCAGAGAAAGTAGTCTATTTCATAGAGCTGACTGTCCCGTGGGAGGATAGAGTTGAGGAGGCTAACGAGAGAAAAAGAGCTAAGTATGCAGAGTTAGCAGCAGATGCAGAGCAAAATGGGTGGAAGGCTTATGTCCGCCCGGTAGAAGTGGGCTGCCGTGGATTTGTGGCAAAGTCGGTCATTGCTCTGCTGAGTGAGCTGGGCATACGAGGAAGAAGCCAGAGGACTGCGGTTAGCAATATGTCCCAGGCAGCAGAGAGAGCCAGTGACTGGTTATGGGTGCGCAGGAGGCATGCTAGCTGGGGAGCTAACTAAGGTAAGGATGTAGGCCGCTTGCTTTGATGTCATTCACCACTTTGAACATAGTAGTACAGTTTCACCATGGCGACATGGTGAAACTTAAGTTGGTGAAGGTGTTGGAACAAAAGAATAAACAAATAGGATGCAAATGTAACTTTTTACTTGATACTGGATTATTTGTGGCATCTTCTTAAATAATGATCTGACATCCTAATATTTGTGTGGAGGGGGCGTGGTGCATCAGCTGCAGGAGAGAGGTGTGGAGAGGGAGAGTGAGAGCAGCACCAGGTGAGAGTGATTGGCACACCTGCATCCTGTTCCACTAATCACTCTCTCCTTTTAACACAGAAACACAAAATAAGAGGAAAGAATACATCGTCAGAAGATATAACTCAGAACCTCAGGGGTATTGCACAAAACTAAGATTAGGGATTAAGCCGGGATATGTTGATTATCCCGGCTTAATTTAGCCTCAAATCGGTTGCATGAAAGCAGCTCAAACTTAACCCGGCTAAGTTACTATGGTGATTTATTCTCTGCAGCTAGCCTGCTCCAGACCAGGCTAACAGCCAGGCTAAGATTAATCCTGGTGATCCACCTGTATTTCCACCGTCAATCCTGTGAGGATTTAATGTGTTTTACAGCATGACCATGGTCTTTCTAAGTATGTTGCATCATTTTAATTATCCTGTATTAAAATATTACATATTTATAGTCATTTCTCATTTTATTTAAATCTGTTGCCCGTTTGTAATTGCAATAGTCTTTTTTATATTGATTTAAGTGGTAGGATTATTACTCAGGCCAAGTTTGCTGTACTAATGAAGACTGCTTGTCAAATTGCCGTCAGTGGTTTCATAAATATGTTTTTTATTGTAGTAACTGATTAAAAAACACAAGTTGCAAAGGTGTTTTCAATGAAATCTGTGACAAGGGCAATATAGTATATATACACTATATTACCAAAAGTATTCGCTCACCCATTCAAATGATCAGAATCAGGTGTTCTAATCACTTGGCCTGGCCCCAGGTGTATAAATTCAAGCACTCAGGCATGCAGACTGTGAAACAAGACATTTGTGAAAGAATGGGCCGCTCTCAGGAGCTCAGTGAATTCCAGCGTGGAACTGTCATAGGATGCCACTTGTGCAACAAATCCAGTCGTGAAATTTCCTCGCTCCTAAATATTCCACAGTCAACTGTCAGCTCTATTATAACAAAATGGAAGCGTTTGGGAACAACAGCAACTCAGCCACGAAGTGGTAGGCCACGTAAAGTGACGGAGAGGGGTCAGCGGATGCTGAAGCGCATAGTGCAAAGAGGTCGCCGACTTTCTGCACAGTCAATTGCTACAGAGCTACAAACTTCATGTGACCTTCAGATTAGCCCAAGTACAGTACGCAGAGAGCTTCATGGAATGGGTTTCCATGGCCGAGCAGCTGCAGCCAAGCCACACATCACCAAGTGCAATGCAAGGCGTCGGATGCAATGGTGTAAAGCACGCCGCCACTGGCCTCTAGAGCAGTGGAGACGCGTTCTCTGGAGTGATGAATCACGCTTTTCCATCTGGCAATCTGATGGACGAGTCTGGGTTTGGAGGTTGCCAGGAGAACGGTACATTTCAGATTGCATTGTGCCAACTGTGAAATTTGGTGGAGGAGGAATTATGGTATGGGGTTGTTTTTCAGGAGCTGGGCTTGGCCCCTTAGTTCCAGTGAAAGGAACATTGAATGCTTCAGGATACCAAAACATTTTGGACAATTCCATGCTCCCAACCTTGTGGGAACAGTTTGGAGCGGGCCCCTTCCTCTTCCAACATGACTGTGCACCAGTGCACAAAGCAAGGTCCATAAAGACGTGGATGACAGAGTCTGGTGTGGATGAACTTGACTGGCCTGCACAGAGTCCTGACCTGAACCCGATAGAACACCTTTGGGATGAATTAGAGCGGAGACTGAGAGCCAGGCCTTCTCGACCAACATCAGTGTGTGACCTCACCAATGCGCTTTTGGAAGAATGGTCAAAAATTCCTATAAACACTCTCCTCAACCTTGTGGACAGTCTTCCCAGAAGAGTTGAAGCTGTAATAGCTGCAAAAGGTGGACCGACATCATATTGAATTCTATGATTTAGGAATGGGATGGCACTTCAGTTCATAGAATGAGTAAAGGCAGGTGAGCGAATACTTTTGGTAATATAGTGTAGGTCCACCTCCCATTCACCTGTTCCCTCTTCATAATGGCTTGCCCCTTTATTTGGAGGATGTGCTGGATGAGGAAGCCCTAATCCTCAGACTGTACCACAGATGGTCTGTGTTACTCTGAGATGGTTTGCAAGTGGGAGCTTCCTTTATTCTGTTGATGATGCAGAGAACCACACAGCAAAAAGGCAAGTGTTAAATCAACTCTGAGAGTGTAAAATTTAACACCAAGAAAGTGTGTATATGCGTCCACTCTTTTCAGTGTTAATTTAACACTAACACTAGTGTTAATGTTTTTACACTCAGCTATAGTTATTTCAACACTGTAGGGAGTTCAAAATTAACACTGGCCAACACTTGTGAAGTGTCAATAGTACTCTACACTAGTGTCAGTGTATATTTTTACACTTAAGTCTAGTAATTTCAACACTGTAAGGAGTTCAAAATTAACACTAGCTAATATGCGTAGTGTCAATAGTACTCTACACTAGTGTCATTTTAATAAAAAGTTACACTGACTGAGGTTGAAAATGCTACACTGATTACCAGTGCATTCAGACCAATGGGTGTAAAATTTGACTACCAATAAACCCACCCACCCTTAACCACCACAACCACCCGCCAAACCTATCACAAAAAATACACAAGGCAAACACTTCCTTAGAAAAATAGTCTTATTAAATGGTCACCAAACCACATTAACAATTAACTGCATAGATTCACATATAATTACAGTATGGAACAAGGTACACTTGGTCATCGGTGTCATATGAAAATTGCCTATCACAAGGTCTGTAATATACCTGGGGCCTCATGTACTAACGTTGCGTACGTACAAAAACGTTACATACGTACTCTCTCACGTAAAAGTTCAGATGTATCAAGAGAGAAATGTCCGTGAATTTTGTACGTGCCTACGGCAACTACGTGGCTGGCGTACGTATGATTCTACAGATGTGGATCCTATGGCGACACTTAGAGGTCATGCCGGGAAACTGTCATCATAAAACTGTGAAAACTATTGTGATGTGCACATCAGAGAAACACGACAAATTTGCACTGATGAACAATTAACACACCCAGGTGTCCGTAATTATATGAGTGGATATAAAAGCATGCACAAAGAGGTGCAGAAAATCGTTAACAACAATGGCAGCCTTAGCATTATTAGAAGATATCGCAAACGGTGCAATAAGAAGAGAGCGTGCATTCAGAGACAGAGATGATTTCCTGGCTAATAACGACAACTGGCTCATCAACCGCTTTAGGTTCCCGAGGGTAATCCTTCTGGAACTGTGCGCAGAGCTTCGGCCGGCATTGGAGCGCCACACGGCAAGGAGCCATGCGTTACCTGTGTCCGTACAGGTACTGACCACACTGGGGTTCCTCGCAACCGGGGCATTCCAGAGGGAGCTGGCCGACCGATCGGGACTGTGCCGGCGCTGTGCAGAACCATACAAGCCGTGTGGGATGGAATTATACGCATGTCAGCCAGGTAGATCAAATTCCCATACAATCTGAACAGGTCAACATTAAGAGCAATCTGCAGCGAGAGGCGGTTTTCTGAATGTAATCGGAGCTATCGACTGCACACACATTTCTATAAAAGCGCCATCGCATGAATTTGTAATACGTAATGCGCAAATGCAAGTAAACATTGTGGCTCATTCTTATGTTTTCGTTTTCTGATCGCGCAGACAGGGGAATCTCAGGTGCAGGGTCAATTTTAATATAATTTGCATATTTAAAAGAGGCGTGGACACGGAGTTGCATATTTAAAAGGGGCGTGGACGGGGAGGAGTTGGGTACGCTCGATTGGGATGTACAAAGGAAATGTGCTTCGAAATGCTTGTAAATCTGAGTTTACGTCACGATTTAGTAGGAAATCTACGCAACTGTTAGTACATGAGGCTCCTGGTCTGGAGCAGGCTAGCTGCAGAGAATAAATCACCATAGTAACTTAGCCGGGTTAAGTTTGAGCTGCTTTCATGCAACCGACTTGAGGCTAAATTAAGCCGGGATAATCAACATATCCTGGCTTAATCCCAAATCTTGGTTTTGTGCAATACCCCTCAGGTTCTGAGTTATATCTTCTGACAATGTATTCTTTCCTCTTATTTTGTGTTTGTGTGTTAAAAGGAGAGAGTGATTAGTGGAACAGGATGCAGGTGTGCCAATCACTCTCACCTGGTGCTGCTCTCACTCTCCCTCTCCACACCTCTCTCCTGCAGCTGATGCACCACGCCCCCTCCACACAAATATTAGGATGTCACATCATTATTTAAGAAGATGCCACAAATAATCCAGTATCAAGTAAAAAGTCACATTTGCATCCTATTTGTTTATTCTTTTGTTACAACACCTTCACCAACTTAAGTTTCACCATGTCGCCATGGTGAAACTGTACCACTATGTTCAAAGTGGTGAATGACATCAAAGGCAAACCAATGTCCCTGAAGATCTTACCTCGTCATGAAGTTGACTTGTCATCACACACATGTTGCCATGGTGACACAAACTTTATGATTTCTAAATAATTCATTTGACCTGTTAGTTTGTCTCTAAGAAGCCCTCCTATCCTCCACTCGTTTCCTGGATTAATTGCACCTGTTTGAGCTTGTTATCTGGATAAAAGACACCTGTCCACACTCACCATCAATCAGACTCCAACCTCTCCACCATGGACAAGACCAAAGAGCTGTCTAAGGACACCAGAGACAAAACTGTAGACCTGCACAAGGCTGGGATGGGCTACAGGACAATAGGCAAGCAGCTTGGTGAGAAGACAACAACTGTTGGAGCAATTATTAGACAATGGAAGAGACTCAAGATGACTGTCAGTCTCCATCAGACTGGGGCTCTATACAAGAGCTGGGACCACTGTCTCAATGGTTACCATGGTAGCACAAGCAAGGTCCCCCTGCTCAAGCCAGCACATGTCCAGGCCCGTCTGGAGTTTGTCAATAACCACCTGGATGATCCAGAGGAGACATGGGAGAAGGTCATGTGATCAGATGAGACCAAAAGTGAACTTTTTGGTATAAACTCACTGTGTTTGGAGGAAGAAGAAGAATGAGTACAATCCCATGAACACCATCCCAACTGTGAAGCATGGGGGTAGAAGCATAATGCTTTGGAGATACTTTTCTGCAAAGGGGACAGGACGACTGCACTGTATTGATGAGAGGATGGATGGGGTCATGTATTGTGAGATTTTGGGCAACAACCTCCTTCCCTCAGTCAGAGCATTGAAGATGGGTCGTGGCTGGGTCTTCCAGCATGACAATGACCTGAAACACACAGCCAGGGCAACTGAGGAGTGGCTCTGGAAGAAGCATTTCAAGGTCCTGGAGTGGCCTAGCCAGTCTCTAGACTTGAACCCAACAGAAAATCATTTTAGGGAGCTGAAACTCCAGCTAAAGCGTTGAAGCCTGGAAGTAAGCTGAGGACGGAGCTGAGTCTCATCTACGGCAAGGATGAATTCTGGTCCTGTTGTGGTGCTGTTGACATTTTACAGTTATTTGTGGACAAACGTATTTTCAGAGACAGTCACACTGCTGAAGATTATTATCACCACACCCATGTCCACTGCAGAGGCTGAGAGGTGTTTTTCAACATTGAAGAGGGTCAAAACTTTCCTGAGGAACACCATGACTCAGGACAGGCTAAATGCCTTAGCTATCCTGTCCATGGAGTAGAAGCTGGTGACTGAGATGGCAGATTTTAACCAGAGAGTGACTGACAAATTTGCACGCCTGAAAGACAGGAGGGCTAGATTTCTCTACAAGTAGTGGACACTACTGGACATTAGACTGGACATAAACCACCACCAGGAGCTCTCCTTCTGCATTTAGATCATAGCAGTGTTATTGTGACTCTTCCTCACCCTGTTTCTTGACTGTATTAATAGTTCAACAGTCTGATAACTGTTGATGAAGCAATGGGTGTGCCCATCAGTGATGTGGACGATGAAGCCGGTGGAGACTCTGGAACTGTCTCACATCCATCTGAAGTAGATGTTTCTGGGAGGACACAAGTCCTTTCAGCTTCTGACATCTGGATGAAAAAAAAAACTGTCTGAACTGTAACTGTTATCCATGTGGTAATATTCAAAAGGAGTGTTGTTCCAAAATAACAAAAACTCACCTCCAAATGCAGTGGGATGCTGGTCTGGGGAATAATATACAACCGGCTTCTGCCAACTGCTGCTCTTAGCTCATTCATTGTGTTAGCCTGAATTTTAGCCAGAACCCTGGACTTGTTAGCTCGTGCTAGATAAAACCCAATGACATTAAGGCTAATCATGGGAAAGCTCTGGCAGATGTAATTATTAAATTCTGGAAGAGTACAAGACATTTGGACGTAACATCTGTCTGAGACATTCACTGGTACATCATAACCCCTGGAAAATAAGGAGAAAAAAAAGGTGTTATCAATATACTGACTTAATCATTTATTCAATTTTACTGGTAAGTGCCTGAGAGTCAAAGCTTTATTGTGTCTTTAAAGGCCATGACCAACATACACTGCTGTAGTGGTAATGTATTAATCATAAGACATTAATCATACAATGTCAATATTTGTGCAACATGTATGTTACCTAATGAAAAAACCTGACCTGATTAGGATGACTCCTGCTCACTACACATGTAACGGCGTTCAGATGGGTCCAACAGTTGATTTTAAACTGTGTTCAAGCCTTAGATGTCTCCCTGTTGTCCCATGCAGGCTGCAGCCCCATTTTATTTATCTGACTCAACATGATCAACTTGATCAAATCTTTTCAGTGACATTCACCCCTCCTCACTCCCCACCTTTGGCAGCCCGTGCTCCTTTCTCTTCCCCCTCCTCTGTCTGTGAGTTCTAGGGCTGTCAATCTTCCCCTCAAATCATATTCGATTTTCTAATGCTTCTTATGTTGAATATTCGAATAATATTCGAATATTTTAATGTTTTTTTAATTATATCATTATATACACCGATACCATCTTATTATTAGGCCTACGTCCCGCGTCCACTAGAGGGCGCTTCAACCAAATAACCAAAAAAACAAGTTTTACCAAATCAATACAAAACTTATATAAATAGGTAAGATATAACGCCAGAAATATTCAAGCAATGATGTTTAATGAAGAAGCTGATGTTAAATCATTCAAATACACACACACTGCTATTTTAAGTCTCAAAAAGACAACTCTTCATGAAAAGACAAGCAGGCGATTTTCTTACCGCTCCGCTATTAACACATGGATAAAGTAAATAAATTAAATCATATCAAAATGAAAATGGATGTAATCTTCCCGTTTCTCGATGGAAATCCAAAATTTTTCCACACGGCGCTTTTTAAGTTTTCAGGAGTTATGCTTTCCAGCTCTGTGTCTGCTGGCGCGCTGCTCCCCGCCATCTTGAAAGCATACAATGCCGAACGTCACGACGCACGACGTTGACTTTGATTTGCGTCGTTGCTAGGCAAAAGTTAAATGTAATTCTTGACTTGTCAATAAAATTTGCTAAAAAAAAAAAAAAAAAAAAAAAAAGTTCAAACGTTAGTTTCCGCACTCGAATGTTCTCCTTTTTTTTAAAATTCGAATTGTATTCGAATAGCGAAGTTCGTTTTGACAGCCCTAGTGAGTTCACAGTTGACTGAGGTGGAAAAAGGGAATCAGGTGTCACTCCGTAATACTCATGATATTTAAGAGTGCCGTGGGCGCGATCAAGATTTCCACGCGGGCCGGCGTCTGATAGGGCCCTTCATCACTGCTTACAGTTTGAATTTCTCTGGTTTTCCACATTGCACAGTGGCATACAGATGTAGACAGACGTTGTGTCCAACACTTGCAAATAAACAGTGTTGATGGATGTACAAATAAATTAATCACATTCAAAACAATACAGTGTTCATTATCTAAGCCTCTTGTGGTTAGTTTAGTGCAGCCTGCACTGGATGGAAGGCTAATGTGATCAGGATTTAGCAACAGGAAGAGCTTTACTCTCCAAAGATTTTCAGGTTGTTGTGTTCCTGTACACAAACACAATGCAGACATTACATATTGTTATGCAACTGGGTCGTTGGCTCCTCCTCCTCCTCCAAAAAAGGAAAATTACAGAGTTTAATTTTCTCTACCTCCAAAAGAGAAGTTAAAGGTTGAATATGTAGAATTGTGCAAATACTTTAGTTTTTTTTTTTTTTCGTGCAAGCAATACTTTCATTCTGCACCCCTCTAATCGCACTGTGGACGTATTATTATAATTGTTAATATAGCTTATAGGTGAGGTGCTATGGAGATCTGAACATGTCCTGTGGAAGATTACTAATATTTCAGACTGTACATTAAGTATATGGAATATGTGTGGAATCATGTTGAACATTGGTTCCACACACACACAGGACATTCCATATACTTAATGTACAGTCTGAAATATCTAATCTAAATGTCATTTCTACATTTTACACTTTGAAGCAGCCGGTTTTGGCCCGTGGGCCGTATGTTTGACACCTGTGCCATAGAATGTTTACATTTGATGATGTCATAAATTTCTGGCTTTCGATGATGATGTCATACATTCTTGTCCCTCGATGATGATGTCATCACATGTTTTTCCTTTGATCTTGACCAGTGTTCCTTTGATCTTCATTTGTGCCTTTGATCTTACTGAAGGTTTAAATAGGGTGTAACCTGTCCACCTGTACATTCTTTAGGGCATATTAGTGATTCATACTGACTGCAAGCAAGACAGCGATCACACGTGAACATATTTCAGGCTGAAGGACATCACGTCTGACACTGTGGTCAGCAACACTGGAGCTCCACAGGGGACTGTACTTTCCCCTTTCCTCTTCACCCTGTACACCGTGGACGTCTGCTACAACTCGGACACGTGTCACATCCAGAAGTTTGCAGATGGCACAGCCATCGTGGGGTGTATCAGTGGTGACGAAGTGGCGCAATTCATTGACCAAATCTCTTAGATAGTCAGTGAGACCATTTGGCTTTGAGTTGCCACAAAACGGAGCAATGACAACAGGCTTTCTCACAACACCATGTAGCGAGCCAAGGATTGGCCAAAGCTGTACTGAGGAACTCTTAAACAAAGGCAATCCATCTGCATTCAGCTGCAATCTGAATACATGCCTGTTTGGAATACGAGGCCATAACTGCTGCAAGCTTTTCTCAAAGGCTTTCAAAACGCCAAAGTAGTGGTAAGTGCCACCAGCAAGATCTTGGATGGTGTAGGAGGTAGGGGTTTTCAGGAGAGTTCTAGCATCTATTGGTAGCAAAGTATGATGAACTCTCAAGATAGAAAGAAGGGCAGTCAAAGCTACCAAAGGCAGCCTGAATGAACTGACCAATCAGACAAAGGATCCTCCAGTGACATGACCTCATCATCCTGGGAGTCATCATCACTCTCCCATATTTGGCCCTGATCCTGCTGATCCTGAACTACTGAGTCTACTGACTCACCAAGATTCACTGCTGCAATCTCAGGACCACAGACATGAAAGTCATCCTCCTCATTGTGAAGGGAGGCAAGTATAGAACTTTCCTTTTTCACAGCTCTCTTTCTAAGTGTATGTCCATCCATGTGTTAACAATGGACGTGTAACGTACCTTAAATTGTTTGTTTCTTCAACCTAGGGAAACAGACAAATGAACAGAAGACAGAAATCAACATCAAACACAAACGGCAAATCAGTTAGACCTATTTCAGTAAAAAATAAGTACTAGAAGCTAGGCTTTATCTTTTAAATTAATTTAGTTTCTAATTTAATATTTCAGGTACACTATTAATTTAATATGGTTGTATGGAATGACAGAATAAAAAATCATTTTGATTACTTTTCAGTTAAAATGTCACTGTTTCTGCTGATCCTGATATTGAAACCCCTTTGAAACAGGAAGAATTAGTTGAGACGGAGCATTGAAAATGTGGTTTCCTGTTGTTTAGCTAGATATAGTTATTTATACCCTACTCTTTGAAATGGAACATTGTATTATCACACAAAAATAGACCTATTGTTACAATAACTATATCACACTTAAATAGTATATACAGCGCATCTATAGGCCTATAGGTTATTAATATTATTCAGAAATTGTTTTAAGTATTATTCATGCTGTTTCATTTGTTGTCCACTAGGTGGTCATTTAGGATAAGTAATGAATTGCTCTTGCATTTTGATAGGAATTTCATTCCATAGTACATAACCTAACCCAGACCTTTGCTGAGCTCTCCTTGGAGCTCAACATCTCAAAAACAAAAAAGCTATGCTGTGGGGGCAGAGATAAGGCATCACCTCTGTTTCAGCCAATTATTATCCAGGGTCAGCCAGTGGAACAAGTGCAAGTATTCAGGTCCCGGGGCACAGAAATAGACGCCTCCCTGTCCTTTTCACAAGACACAGATACAATATACAAAAAAGCACAACAACGTCTCCACCTGCTCAGGAAACTTTTCAGGTCAGCAAGGAGGTGTTAAACTTGGTTTACCGCTCTCTCATCGAATCACTTCTCACTTTCAAATATATCTTCCTGGTCCAACAAAATGAACAGCACAGTCAGCCGATGCCTCAACACTGTTTGTATATGTCTGTGTGAATGTTTTTCTTGTGACTGGAGCCTTGTCAAAGACAAATTTCTGTAACCTTGTGTAACAAACAATAAAGTATTATCTTATCTTATCTTCTCTTATCTTATTGTTAGTAGTGGCAGTTATTTTAAAAAGGCTGTGTCTATATCGTTAGCATTTCGTTAGTATCTCTGACCACACTGGCTGTTGCTGCCATGGGGAAAGTATGTTTAGGGAAGGCTATGTTAAGGACAACACTGGCCAGCTGTTTCAAGAGACAAACATATAGGCCTAGTGGAGCTAGGCAACAGTAAATGTTGGATTTGCTGACATTCATCGGTTTTCAATGTTAATATTGTGGTCATTTAATCACAGTTTTTTTCAACCTTTTTACATAAACTACAGTTCTGTATTCTGTCTTGTGTGTTGAACACCGTTGCCTGTTATTTTTTAACTTTCAGAGTAACAGTGACATTTGTGAAAGATCTACAGTAAGTAAAACTGTACAATATAATGGTAAAGATCTTGCAAATAACACAGGTGCAAGTGCTAACTGTACAGTAGGAACAAACTAACAGTGTAACAGTGTCATGGCTGCAGATATTTATAACAATCTTTTTAATAATCTGATTAATCTTATAATTATAAACTCAACATTAGTCATGGCAACCAAGGCTATTTTCATGCTAAGCAAACACAAAGTATTTAAAGTATAAAGTATTTAAAAACATATCATTTCCTCTAGGTGTGAAATAAACTCCATCTGCCAAAAATAACCCTGGACTGTCATGCCTAATGTGTAAAATTACTACATTTATTTATTTATTTGTATAGTATAACTAAAATTAAGACATATATCATTATTTAGAGTGTAATATAAACGGGTGAACTTACCTCAAGCAAGAAGAAGCGGGATGCTGTGAAGAAAACATAGTTGGCGCTCTTTATCTTGTTAGCCGGCTGCTAGCACCTCAGACAGCGATCAATAGCGATTAGCCTAGCTCCGTAGCCTGAGCTAACACGGTAGCGGAGAGTTGAGTGGGCAGGCTACAGTGTCCAAGCTGCCAACATGGCGACCGAAGGATATCTCTATGGGTTCGACTATGACGCAATAATGCCATGAATCAGAATCAGAAAAGACTTCATAGACGAATCCGACGAGCGTCCTGTGTAGGCTGCCATCTTGTGGCGACGCCATGACTGAGCTGTTCCTGGTATGTAAACAAAGCTCCGTGATAACGCCCCCTCGATGACAGCTACAGCCAGGCAGTATGACTTGTTGGGTTGATGATGTTAGACAGTGGCCTCCAGTCACAGATGAAGGTACAAACGATCTTACAGATTATTTATGAGAATAGCTTAAAGTAGAGAATGGGGAAATAAAGACATAATTGGAGCCAGGATGATATTATATCTACTTAACTACTGTAGCTGCTAGTTAGCTAACGTTAGCAATAACTATGCTAGCTAGGCTAGCTAACGAGGAAACTATAAAGATCTGTCCATTTGGCAACAATAAATAAATGAATGGATATCAAATCAACAAATTCATGTTTTTCATCTGTGACCATTGTTTTATCTCATTTTCACATTTCAAAAGGAAAGGGTAAGGTACAGCTAACTGCTAGCGTTGTTGGTTCTCAGAGTGAGAGTCACAGTCAAGCAAATTAAACGTTAACAACAGACATAACAGTAATGTTACTACTGCCCCTTCTGTTGTTTTAAAGGTATTCAAGAGGATTTTCTCCTTCGCCTGGCATCCCATGATCAACAAAATGCCAACTACAGGTCACTGATAGAGGGTCAACATGATCTGAGCGCCGGATGGGTTGGTCAAATAATGCACACTCTACCAGATGATAAACACATAGTTCTAAAAGGACCTGTCTGATTTTCATTGTCACAATTTGAAAGGGAAATGATTCAACATAGTATGAGTGTAATGGCGTGCACATTTATGCAACCACATCATTTTTATTAATAAAATAATTATTTTTATTTTGTTGTTTGTAAGCCCTCCTAAAGTATATCACAAGTTCTTTGGTCTTATCCACATTGAGAGAGAGGTTATGATGTCTGCAATATGTTGTTAGCTGCCTCTCCTAGTGGATGCAGACTCATTGTTGTCCTTAAGGTCTTCCACGGCCGTGTCATTGGTAAACTTGACAGCGTGGATACTGCAGAGTCTGGCTGTGCAGCCGTGGGTGAGCAGGCTGAAGAGAAGAGGACTGCAGCCCTGGGGAGAGCCCCTGCTCACTGTGATGGATTCTTCATTGCATTTTCTGGAAAGATACACCAGAGGGCGCCAACGAGACATCACACAAAGCTGAACTGTTTGACTCGAACCTGAATTGAATCCCTTTTAACTTCAAACTGTATAAATTAATATAAAACAAAAGAAAGCAGAACATAAAACATTTGTGCCTCAAACACCATCACTGTAGCTACAGTTCTAGCCAGTGGAAGAGGACAAACAGCCTGGATGTTGGGGAGGTCAGCTGCCTGAAGAACTAGCATCCACCTCTCTGCTGTTCCTCCAGCTCTGCTAGCTCCCTCTTCTCCCCAGTAACAGTGGCGTTGGTTGTACCGACTATATTCCACGATTCATTTATGACAGTAGATATTACGGGTTTTGGTGAACGTTCAGCTCAACAGGTGATAAAGCACCAAGAAACTTCTTTCTGTTTGTAGTTGGCCCTGGTGGCCATGACAACCAGACCCTAACGAGCTTATACATGCTTACACACACACAGCAGAAGAGGAGCACATTCACACAGACACAGAGTGCCAAAACATTATGACCCCTCAACCATTACTGCAGTACTGTTGGGGATCACAACCTGACACTATGACCCTCCCACTCCATTTTAGCATGACAGTAATAGACTGCCAAAACATTATGACCACATTATTACAAGATTATAATAGGGAGGCAGAACCTGACACTATGCCCCCATTTAGGTGAACCTGCCTGAACTTTACCTTTGATGCCCAGTCGTCTCTCTGCCTGTGGCCCCTCACATGCATGGTGGAGCAGCTGATCAAAGTTTGATGTATGAATGACTGTCATTAGTATTACTATTAACGTTGACTTCAATGTCAGTATAATGATATCAATATAGAAACATTATTGTTGGAAATCTTCATTTAAAGTCAGTCAGATATCTTTAGTTTTATCATACGCAACCATTTTATGCGTTTCTATTTTGATTCCTTCAAATGATTTGAAGTGGACAAGTGCGACTGAAAACAAGGTCAAATCCATGTTACTTGCTTTATTGTCACCATTACATACACACATTCTAACTCTGTGACATTTGGCAGGCGTTCTCTCTCAAGTTCTCTCCTGCAGCCGACATCCGTGTGTGCGTGACTGGTCTGGTCTCTCCAGGTCCAGCACGCTACTGTGTTAAAAGGAGAGAGTGATTAGTGGAACAGGATGCAGGTGTGCCAATCACTCTCACCTGGTGCTGCTCTCACTCTCCCTCTCCACACCAATGAACCTAATGAGCATGTCTTTGGATGGTGGGAGTGATACTGAAACAGTGAAACATGACGCCATACTAGTCACTAAATGTTGGATCTGAGCAGATTTGTTGGCAGTGGGTGTTTCAGTGATACAAGGAAGATTATTATTAACACTGGCCATGAGCTGTTGAGAAATAAAAACTAACCAGACATAACATAACACATGTAGGGCTGAAGCAGTCAACACTCAGTGCTGTCTCATCTTTGTCTCTTTGTGAAGAGCATTTAGAATTTAGGTCTAAGAACCAGGACATATTAACCAGTGCTCACTTTTATTTCACCACAGTGCTCAACTAATCTTCTCAGCTGTTCCGACACAAACTGTTGAGTCATTTGATCAACTATTAATCATCATATTTTAGTTCTTCATGTGTTGTGTGCAAACTAAAAAGTAAAATGATAAGTAATTAAAGGTGACAAGTAAAACCATAGTATGTATGTAGAAGCTTTGGTTCATTTATTATATTAGAGTGTGTGACTAAAGACATATTGACATAAAATCACTTTTACCTGAAGACACTGTGATTTAGAAATGACCTCCATCTATGACAGATGGAGGTCATTCACACAGAGCAGATGCTGTTTGACTCATTTACTATAACTGGTCCTGACGTCTCTGCTACTTCCTGCTTCACTAATCCAGGGCTTAATTGGTTTGTTTGGTGTAAGGGTCATCCTCTATATTATCTCATCATAAATATGCATTTAAAACTAAACTTAAAGCTCAACCACAGCAATAAAGCCCAAGGATTTGTTCAATTTCTGCCTATAAACTATCACCCATGGCCACTGCAACCATCACTCCCT
This sequence comes from Planiliza haematocheilus, assembly GCA_005024645.1. Classification (NCBI taxonomy): domain Eukaryota; kingdom Metazoa; phylum Chordata; class Actinopteri; order Mugiliformes; family Mugilidae; genus Planiliza; species Planiliza haematocheilus. The sequence continues at coordinate 61,208 of SRSE01001330.1, forward strand.
TCTCTCACTCTACTGCCAAACAAGACATGGTTGAAAAAAGGTTAAAGAAATTGGAACTTTATTTAAATGAAGCAAACGGTAAGTGCATACAAAGAACAAACGTTTTCAAACACAACAACTTTTTTCCAAACAGAAGAAACTATTTTCTTACAAAAGTCAATGAAAACGGAGCAAAACCCACAAAACAACAAACGGTTGGTTTTGCAGCAAACAACGCTCCAGTTCCTCGCCTGTAATTTCTCCTTCAGCCAGTTTCTCCTGTGAATTATCACCTGGTGGATTGCCAGACGCAGCTGGGGCAACCATGGCGACAACTTTTGTTTTGAACAAAGGGTCAATGGACAAAGTCAGTCCGCTACAGTCCACGCGTACCTGGATGTCCCCGGCTCAGAGGAGGTTCTCCTCAATTCCATCCCTCCACCTAACCCCTCACTGCTCCCCGAGCGCCGCTGTTGTTGCAGGCAGCTCACTGCATCAGGATTAGTGTGTGCTTCACCTCACTGTGTGTTCACTGTGTGCTGAGTGTGTTTCACTAATTCACAGATTGGGATAAATGCAGAGAGCAAATGTCCCCTCACTGATCAAAAGAGTATATATACTTAGACTATACTAACTTATAAACTGATTTTGCCATGTCGACATGATGTTTCAACTTTATTCTCGAAATGTTGAGATTAAACTCGACAAAAAAAATGTTTTCTTCATGTGTGGCCCTAGTACTCCGTCATAAGTTTGAGATGCATGAACTGAAGCTGGGATGAGAGTAGATTGAGTTCATAGAGAGAGCTCACTGATTTCTCTGTCTGAGATACAAAGAGACACAAACATTTAGAAACTCTGAGAATCATATTAGAGCTTGATGAGATCTCTTCTTAAACTTAAAAGGAGACTAAACTGAGATTAAGTGCATCTTATTGCTCAGGAGAAAAAAGTGAGAGACGGGAGAAATAAGCCTTGGTCTCAGTTTGGTCACATGGGTCTCATAGTTGTCTAGGAGAAGTAAAGGAAACATTTTTGAGATCTCTTTTTGAGTTTTCTTTTCCTCTGGGTAGTCCTAAAACCAGGAAAGAACTAAATCACACTAACTTAAATAAATAGAGATTATTGAACTAAGTTTTAGAGGTGACTTTCTGTCTCGCTCCGTCTCTGTCCTCTCAGTCCCACCCACCTGGTTACCAGGTAGGTTAACTTGAACATCACTGATTGGCTAATCAAACAGATTGACACCTGTCCATACCATTAATGCCACAAGAAAATGGTGCGTTCATGAACCATGTTGAACGTAGGACTTTCCAGATACTTAATGAACCTTCCCAAATACCAGTAGTCTTCTACGTACTTTGCAGATTCATGCTGCGGGCCAGATTATTCAATTCAGTTTTATTTATATAGAGTCAATAACAATACAAATTGTCTCAAGACGCTTTACAAAACCCGGCCTGAAACCTCCAGAGCAGCCTGAAGGAGACGAAACTCCCTTTAACAGGAAGAAACCTTGACCAGAACATATGGAGGAAAGACACATCACAGTGATATAAAGAAATAACAGATGCAGTTAAGACACAGAAAAGAAATGTCCTCTGGAGGGACGGTTTGAAGAAGACTCATTCCAGCTCCAGCATGGATCTGATGGAGACTCTGGTCTGACTGTGAGCTTTACAGTCCACAGCTTCATGTTTTATCTTCAGCTGCTTTTAAATCATCTTTTAGTCTCTAAACTCACCAGAGACAAGAGAAGACATGGAACAAACATCTCCACAACAACAGGAAGGACTGTTGATGCTGGCAGGTTGACATGTGTCTGAATCATTCATGAGGGACTGGACTTGATTTGTTGGAGCTCTGTGAAGAGTTGAAGTGCAGCTCTGTTGATGGTCTTAAATGGAGACCATGTGGATGAAGCTCTCCTCTCCACCTCCCAGTAACATGGTCCAGTCAGAGTCTGCTTCAACCTCTGGATCATCAGGACACAGCTCATCCTCTCACAACACACACCGTCCTGTTTACTGTTACCTCCACCTGTAGAGAGGAGGAGAAAGAAGAGAGGAGGTGAAGGAGTGTTTCCAGAGTCTCCCTTCATCATCACATCCAGTAGAAAGAGCAGCAGGGACTTCAGTCCTGTTCAGAGCAGCAGTGGAGCAGCTGTGGAGCTCAGCCAGCTTCCTTTCAGCTTCATGTTAACGTGTTGGAGTGAACACACACAGACCTGCAGAGACTTTTAGCATCAAGTCTGTTTCCTCTGCAGATTTCACTAATAAACTGCTGAGAGTCCTGAACGCTTCATTACTGCACCAACACTTTAGTGATGGATTTACTGCTGCTCCATTTAAACAAAGATCAGCTGACTAATAAACATGGAGGCTGTCATTGAAGAGATCTGATCAAACTAATGACACATGTGATGACTCTGCTCATGGTTACTAAATGTAATGCTGCTTCTGTGATGTGCAGGCTTCAGTCAGACTGATCTCAGAGCTGTGATCAGTTGTTCATCACATTTCTGGCTCATCTGATTGGCTGACTGTTGTCTCTCTCTCTGTCTTTCTGTCCAATCCTGAAGCCTGTCTCCATTCTCCTCTCACAGCTTCACTGAGAAGCTGCAGGTTTACAGGAAACACTGGATCTTTGATACTAACTGTGTTTAGGACAATACTGATGAAAACAGCATGGACTGACTGGAACCCTCTACTCACCTCAGAGTCTCCAGTTTATAGTCTGGACTCTTCACAAGATCAAGAAGCTGCTTCACATCTGATTCCTTCAGGTTGTTTTCACTCAGGTACAGTTCTTTCAGATGGGAGGGGTTGGACTTCAGAGCTGAGACCAGAGAATCACAGCTGATCTCTGACAAACTGCAGCTCCACAATCTGAATAAAGAATAAAAGATGAAATGATTGATGATCAATCAGATGTGTTGAGGTTTTAAATGTGTCCTCATCAATGTGTGTGTTGACCAGGAATGAAGCTCAACATTATACAGTTATTTAAATGAGTTTGTATTTGTCTTCATTTTGAGGAACAATAAAGTTTTACATCAAATACATTAAATTCAGTTGGTGATTAAACATATCAGATAGGGCTGGGTGATATATCACATTAATAAATATATGGATCTATGTTTTAATGTGATACAGTATTTAAACTATATCTGGTTTATGGATATAGTTCAAATTAGCGCTGTGATCCTTGCTCCATCAAGCTGCTGACCCGGAGCTCTCTGCACTGCTCCCCCCGTCCCTCCTCTTTCATGCACAGAGGAGGAGCAACAACGTCTGCAGAGTGTGTGGAGGAGAAACTGGTTAGTAAAAGAAAAAGCAGTGGCTCAGTAATTTGGAGATGGTTCAGATTCAAAGTATCAGATGAGCAACAAAATGACGTTATATGCAGAGGTTGAGCTAGACTTTTTAGTTGTCTCTCATTTTGACTGACAGGCTCATAAAAATCCCCTCATAATCTATTTTTACCGTCACTTTCATTTTTTAAAATGATAATGTAATTCAATAGCCTTTCATTTTCATTCAAATGTCATTAACATAGGTGGTGGTGGTGCCTACATGATCAACATGCAATGCAGCCTTATTTTATTACTATATATTTTATTTTATTAAATGTTGGATGTGGTATGTATAATGGTTGAGACTTAAGTCCTCTTCTGTGTGGCCCTATGAGCCTATCATGCCAACAAAAACCAGGGTTGTTTTTTTTGGTCTCGGTCTCGAGCTGAACTAGTCTTGGTCTTGACTTGGTCTGTCTTGGTCTTGGTCTTACTCTGTGGTCTTGGTAGTGTCTTGGTCTCGGTTTAGGTGGTCTTGACTACAAGTCTACCACAGGCTCCAGGGTGAAACTAATGATGGTTTCATACTGCAAGCCATTATTCAGTCAGCTGCCTTCAAGGCTGATTGTAGAAATGATCCTAATAATGACATGCAATATGAAATCATCATTAGCCTAATAACCAGCCTGCAAGGCACCACTCTCTGCAATCAGCCTTGAAGGCTGGAGCCTTTTGTATCAACAAACAAACAAGCTAAGCTAACGTTAGCAGTAACTTGCTATTAAACATTTCTAACATATATAAACTAATCAGTTTATTTACAAAAATACTCTGTGTATAGTCTTGGTTAGCTATAATTTGTCGTTTTTTTTAACAGTTTGCGTTTAACGTAAAGCAGTTCGCTCGGTGGCTCACTCCATAGACATATATACATAGACGCCTCATAGAGCGCTGTGCCGTACGTCAACGTCGCCGCCATATTGGGGGAGGCAAACTGCAGCTATCACCCGGCGAAAGATGCCTCATTCTTGTGCTGCTTGGAAATGTTTCAGTCGAATGACAAGCGAAACCCGATCCCACGGGATTACTTTTCACAAGTAAGACAGAACAACTACTTTTGATTGTATGTGATCATTACAACATCATTTTGAGATCAGAATATGTATACTTTTGTTGATACTACAAGTCCTGCGCATTATACTATGAAGTCCCGCGTTAAAACCAGCCTTCAAACAACCAAGAAGTCAATCGTATTTAACTAAATTGCCCCGAACTAACTACTCGGAGTGTTCAAAGTTGATCAGCGAACTTTTCTCATACTATGTAGGTTTCCCAAAGATGAAGGGCTGAGAAAGCGGTGGGAAATTGCTTTGAGAAGGGAAGGGTTTTCTGCTAGCCTGCCATCCAGGCTCTGCAGTGAGTATTTTAGTCCGGAGGACTTTGACAGAACAGAACTTATATTTGCACTGTTGTACTTTTTACTCTTATTTATGTTGTGTGTAATACTCGGATGTTGTGCTAGAATTTTGATGTACACTTGTTCAGTGATAATAAAAGGACTCTGATGTATTTTGTATTACACTCTGAGATCATTACAATATTTTATCCTTTTATTTAGCATGTGGCTAACAGGAATAACTGGGTATAGAAAATAAATGAGTAAAGCTGGATTGATATATGTGTTCTTTAATCTGTTTCCTTGCACATACTGCTGTATAAATATAAGTATACATGTTCTTTGATCTGTTTCCTTCTAAAATAAATAAATAAATCAGAGTATATGGTTTAGACCAGGCAATCGCAGTATTTTATGCCATTATTATTATTTCATTTTATTTTATTATGATTTGCAGACTTTGTTCATTTTGTTATTTTTTTGTCCCAATGATTGTCAGTATTAGTCGTTATAATATAAAAATGATTAATCAAAATCAGTAGCATGTAAATGCTGGTGCTGTTTATTAATACAGATGTCTCATTTCCATGTCAGGTGGTTATTATAGACACAGATTCAGTATTTTGTATCATCACAGTAGCAGCTAAACACTCGTGAAAACGAGATCAAATTATAAAATACATGGAGTGGTTTGATGCCGACCTGTACACTGAACATATCAAGAATAGTTCACGTTTAGAATCATCAGAGACCATTACAGACGTTGTTTTAGGTTCCTAACAGTTTTCTGAATATATACGTCCGTATGTGAATGTGTAAATGAGAGGAATTCATTTATAGCACCTAGTAGCAGACACTTAATAAAGTTCTCTCCATTGACTCGTATTGGTTCGCGGGACAGAGTTGCCTCCCCCAATATGGCGGCGACGTTGACGTATCGCAGCAGCGGGCCAACCCGCTCAATGAGGCGTCTACTCCTCTGACAGCTTCGCGTTCGAATGGATGCGGCATGAGCTGATTGGTTGTGCTGTAGCTCGCGATCTGATTGGTTGTTGTTGAGGGTGGCGCTTGAGCAGCCTCCCAGGCTGAGCAGCAGGTGGAGTGACAGCGGAGACGGCCAATCACACAAGAGACGGCAGAGACAATGGAGGAGCTCGTGGGCGGGGCTAAACTAAGGGAAACCATAGACATATATATCTGATATATATCTGATATATCTACGCTACTTCATATCCCAGGTCTATAGGCGGCGCTGTTTCAGTTTCAGAAATTCACCAAAAACGGAGAGGAAGAGGTGGCGCATGCGCATGAAGCTTGAGCGCTGTTTACAAATCGGCTTTAGAAGAAACCAAACTCAAGGAAAAATTAGATTTAGCCCTAGTAACCATAACAGGCTCAATATCTTCTCCAGCAGTAACACAAGCATGTAGTCCACCATTGTTGTTGATGTTGTTATGAGACGTTTCACGAGATATAAGAGGTGGAAGACTGCTCCAGGGGTGTGGCCATGGTGGCAATGGTGGCGATGACATCATCGTTTTCCAAAATCTCTGGTTTCCTGTCCAGACGGATTCACAAGAAGAAGTGCGTTTACGAATTTATCCACCCTGGGAGCCGGTTTCAAAAAAGTGCGTTTCAGGGCTATGAGTTTACGGGATTCGTCTGGACGATAGAACAAAACAAATAAAAACATCAACAAAAATGTGTTTTCGTGTGGACAGGGCCTAAATCTACATTTCAATAGGTTTGATCAAGCACCCACTCCTCCCTCCTCATGCAGCTGCTCCCTCACTTGCTGACACCTGGCTTATGCACTAGCTCCCATTGCATGGGCGATTACTCGGCCGTGCTTCGGAGTAAAAAAATGCTTGGAAGTTTGTACGAGACACGGGAAGTGTGGCTTTCTTTTCCTGAAAACGGCGTTTGGATACCTTTTACGGTTTGGTCAGGGTCGCAGTTTACGTTTTGGTGAAATTCTGGAAAAATCTGAATAAATTGTGGTTTATAATGGGGCCCTATGGTACCCTCCAACATGCATGACATCAAACTCACACCCATCCAGTCACTTTGTTGTCGGGTTGAGTAGTGTGATATAGTTTGATGTTTTTCCTTCAAAAATGATTTACCACGCACACTTGAAACTGGACGGCAGCATCATCAGCACAGTCAAATTTTCTACTTTATCTTTTATAGCTACTCTTTTTGCTCTTATTTTTTATTCTGCCTTTTCTGTAAACTATTGTAAACTGTAATTTCCCTATTGTGGAACTAATAAAGGTTTTTTGTTATTCTTATATATCGTACATCGATATTCAGCCGAAATATATCAGGATATGACTTTTGGTCCATGTCACCCAGCCCTAATATCAGATCTACAACAGTAACAGACAGTGAACTCACCTCAGTTCCTCCAGTCTACAGTCTGGACTCTCCAGAAAACCACACAGCTGCTTCACTCCTGAATCCTTCAGGTTGTTTTCACTCAGGTCCAGATGTTTCAGATGGGAGGGGTTGGACTTCAGAGCTGGTCCCAGAGAATCACAACTGATCTCTGACAACCTGCAGCTGATCAATCTGAATAAAGAATAAAAGATGAAATGATTGATGATCAATCAGATGTGTTGAGGTTTTAAATGTGTCCTCATCAATGTGTGTGTTGACCAGGAATGAAGCTCAACATTATACAGTTATTTAAATGAGTTTGTATTTGTCTTCATTTTGAGGAACAATAAAGTTTTACATCAAATACATTAAATTCACTTGGTGATTAAAATTTCTGTTAGATCGTTGACTGGTCGTTCATTTCTAAATGGATCTGAATCTGCTACCTGTTTACCTCAGATTGTGTTTACTTAAGCTCAATTAAATGCACTTTCATAACTGCATTCAGGTTAAAACTAATTCAGGAGTTTCCTAATCTAGTTAGGTGCTCATATATAGGCTACCTGGGCTGGGTAGGTGTATATGAGTACCAAACAAAATGAAACTCCTGAATTTTGATCATATGTTCAAACTGATCAAAAAATAATTGATGAATAAAACGCTATGTGGCATATTGCTGACTGTCTGTCCTGGTATTGTTATCCTGCAGAGTTCATTTGGTTGGATGACTGACGTTATTCATTGTCAGGACTTCTCTGTGCATTTAAAGGAGGCTGTGTGTCTGTGTCGCTGAGTTGCAGCATGTGAGAGGCTCTGCAAACGGCTTTTAATGTTTGGTAACGCATGAGTACTCTGACGCGTTACTTTTATTCATAGGTAACGCTGTAACGTAACAGATTACTTTTAATTGATGGTAACGTAGTAACCTAACTAATTACTTTTCACAGTAACTCTACCTGACACTGACTGCGTTTACATGGTCTTCAGTATCCCGATTTTGAGGCTTATCCCGGCTTTGAGCATATTCGGGATATGGTGTTTACATGGCACACAGACAGGGGTGGACAGTAACGGAGTAAATTTACTTAAGTACAGAGTCTGAGGATTTGTACTTTACTCAAATACTAGAATTCTTTGATACTTATTACTCTTACTCGAATACATTTCCAAGGCAAAGATTTGTACTTTTACTCGAGTTAATTTCTGAGAAGGCTCATGAATACTCGTTACTTTTAGGTTTGCCTGTTTTTTTTGTTGTTTTTTTCCCTAAATGCGATTGGCCACACGCAGTGTCGGTCAAAGAAGGAAACCTATCACAGTACACCTTCTCAACTGGGATTTACGTCAAAGCGGAAATACGTCATCCCCTACCCAAGCAGCTCAAAACAAGACCGCGGTGGCAATGGAGACTGCTGAAGAAATCTCCGATGAATCCAAGTCTGAACATGATGAGCCGGAGTTTTATGAGGCGGAGGAAGAAAACCCATGGCCTTATCTTAAAGCTATGTTCGACTTTGTCGGAGTGAAAAAGGACAACGCGGACCCCGAAAAGAAAAAGTACATTTTCAAATGCTGTGTGGAAGGGAAGAAATTGTTTAATAAAATGTGAAAATGACATCATTGTCGTCGTTGATGATTCCATTCATTTTCTTTCCATTTTTATAGATTTGGGGGAAGGCTTGGTACAGTATAACAGAATGGTTCTACAGGCAAGCACATCAGTGCAGGTGTTTCAAAGAGTTTTCCCTGAAACAAGAGATTCAAGGTAGTATAACAAATTGTAAAATGACTAATTCAGTCAGGTCCATTCTCGTCAAAGATTAAAAGAAATAGGAAAATAGGAATTTACTCTTACTCTTACTTTTACTCTAAGTACATTTAAAAGCAAGTACTTTCTTACTCTTACTCAAGTAATGTATTGACTGGGCTACTCTTACTTGTAGCGGAGTTAATTTTGACCAAGAGTATTTGTACTCTTACTCAAGTGCTGGGATCCAGTACTCTGTCCATCTCTGCACACAGATAAACCCGGTTATTCATATCCCCGTATACATGATAAATAACAGTATCCTGTTTTCCGATCGCTGCATCCTATCTGCTCATGCGTGTTTTACGTCTTTTTGAACGTTTTCCAACGGGACCTAACTTGTTCAGCAGAGCGAGGAGGAAAACCAGCGTCACGTAGCTTTTCCGCAACAGATTTTAATACATCAGCATTTCTGTGTTTTCTGCCATCGAAACACGTCGTTATGTTTAGTTCTTTCATAACTTTAAGGGAAAATTCAGTCTCTCCGTCGCTCCAAAAGTGAGAAGTTCTCGTTGCCGCCATGTTATTTGTATTTCTAGTGCGTCGCTTGGCGTCACTCGCGCATGCGCAGACAGTGGGCAGACGTCAGAAATCGGGATAAGGGCTGTGTCCAAAATCACTCACTCATTCCCTACTCCCTACATAGGAGAAATAAATGTAGTGCACTATATAGTGAGCTCAACGGAAAAAAAATTCAGACACTTTCGGACACTTCTCTTGGCGCCAGTAATTACGTCATCGCTGTCGCTTAATTAAAACGTACCACATTAACGTCGTCTCACATAATACTTGTCCATTTACTACTGCATTTTTATTGAATTAGAGTCTTTTGTTTCGAAATATTTAATAAAATAAACTATAGAATGCTGACATTTGTACACAGTCTCCCGTCCGTCTGTCGTATTTAATTTACTTTCCGCGCCAAGAGAACCTCTGGCAATGCATGATGGGATATCTTGCTCCGGTTAGTGACCATCGGATGGTCACTACATTTCGCGGTGAATTGTGGGATACATGCCGTTCACTATATAGTGGACACTAAACATTCGGACACCACTACAAAATGGAGTGGTCACTATATAGTGGTTAGGGAGTGGTTTCAGACACAGCCAAGGTCTTTACATGCTCCAGTATCCCGGCTTCTATCGGAGTACTCCAGGTAGCAAAGCCGGGTTTCTTGAAATCGGGATGTGAGCATATCCCGATTTCTAAATTCGGGATATGGTGTTTACATGGACAAACACAAAGCCGGGATACTTCAATATCCCGATCAAAATCAGGATACTAAAGAACATGTAAACGTGGTCACTGTCACCCAGCCCTAATATCAGATCTACAACAGTAACAGACAGTGAACTCACCTCAGTTCCTCCAGTCTACAGTCTGGACTCTCCAGAAAACCACACAGCTGCTTCACTCCTGAATCCTTCAGGTCGTTTCCTCTCAGGTCCAGATGTTTCAGATGGGAGGGGTTGGACTTCAGAGCTGGTCCCAGAGAATCACAGCTGATCTCTGACAAACTGCAGCTCCACAATCTGAATAAAGAATAAAAGATGAAATGATTGATGATCAATCAGATGTGTTGAGGTTTTAAATGTGTCCTCATCAATGTGTGTGTTGACCAGGAATGAAGCTCAACATTATACAGTTATTTAAATGAGTTTGTATTTGTCTTCATTTTGAGGAACAATAAAGTTTTACATCAAATCCATTAAATTCAGTTGGTGATTAAACATATCAGATAGGGCTGGGTGATATATCACATTAATAAATATATGGATCTATGTTTTAATGTGATACGGTATTTAAACTAGATCTGGTTTATGGATATAGTTCAAATTAGCGCTGTGATCCTTGCTCCATCAAGCTGCTGACCCGGAGCTCTCTGCACTGCTCCCCCTGTCCCTCCTCCTTGTCTTGGTCTTGGTTTAGGTGGTCTTGACTACAAGTCTACCACAGGCTCCAGGGTGAAACTAATGATGATTTCATATTGCAAGCCATTATTCAGTCAGCTGCCTTCAAGGCTGACAAAAATATCTTTCAGAAACCTCAAATCCATCTCCCCTTCAGCCCTTTCTGCCTCTTTCCAGTAAAATATCTGCTCCCTCTCCGTTAACTGACAATCCCTCTGACGTCACCAAATTCTACAACCAAACACTCTCCTCCTGTCTCAACCAGCTAGCCCCCATCAAAACTAGAACTGTCTCCTTCACCCACTCTGCCCCCTGGTACACTCCTGAACTACACAAAATGAAATCACAAAAACGACAGCTTGAAAGACTTCACAAGAAAACCGCTTTAACTGTCCATCTACAAGCCTATACGGATTACCTTCAGCAGTACAAGGATGCTCTCAGTACTGCCCGCTCCACCTACTACTCTCACCTCATTCACTCTGGCTCCACCAACCCCAAGGCTCTGTTTTCTACAGTAAATAAACTCCTCAAGCCCAGCGACAATACCTCCAACTCATTCACCTCTGACAAATGCAACTCCTTTCTCTCATTCTTCCAAACACAAATCCACACCATTTACAACAACTTGTCCTCCTCTCCTGCCCCCACGGCCTGCACTCCCACTCCCTCACCTGCTCCTCCCCTCCTCACCTCTCAGCCTCTGTCTCAGTTCTCCCCTGTGTCACCAGGGGACCTGCCCAGAATCATGATAGGCATGAAAACCTCTACATGTGTCCTGGATCCCATCCCATCTCACCTCATTAAGGACTCTTTACCAGCCATCTCCACACTCATCACAGAAATCATCAGCTCCTCGTTCAGGTCTGGCTCAGTCCCCCCTTCACTCAAACTGGCTGCTATCACCCCCATCCTCAAAAAACCTGGACTCAACCCTGACATCTTGTTGAACTTCCGGCCCATCTCCAATCTCCCCTTTCTGTCCAAAATACTGGAGCGTATTGTCGCCACACAACTCAAAGCCCACCTCTGCTCAAATGACCTGTTTGAACCGTTTCAATCCGGTTTCCGTTCCCAACACAGCACAGAAACAGCCCTCCTGAAAGTCACCAATGACATCCTCCTCTCTGCAGACTTCATCACTTCCAGAATTGACTCCTGCAGCAGCATCCTCTACGGCACACCATCCAAAACTTTAAATAAGCTTCAGTACATCCAAGATTCTGCTGCACGTCTGCTCACCCTCACCTGCTCCCGTGATCACATCACTCCTGTCCTCCAGAAACTCCACTGGCTCCCAGTTCCACAGCGTATTCACTTCAAAGCCCTCCATAACCAGGCCCCTTCGTTCATTAAAAACGTGTTTTTAATGTTATATTTCACATTGTTTTGTTCTTTTTATGTAAAGTGTCCTTGAGTACCTTGAAAAGCGCAGCAGAGCTTTAATCTCATGTGTCCTCATCAATGTGTGTGTTGACCAGGAATGAATATGGAGTGAAATTAGTCTCAAAATGGTCACAAATGCATGTTCCATGATCCACACGTGAAACATGACATTCACAAATGCGTACCTAGCTATCTGAACGTGTGTGATTGTTTTGCAAATTCACAAATCAGATGGTTCAACTTCACAAAGCTCATCCTTTTCGTTTTCTAAAGACTTCCTGGCTTACGAGTGTCTAAGCCTACGCATACGGATCAGCAGATACGGACAGATCAGGTATATAAATGTAACGACTATCAATGCTAACGCTAATTATGTTATGTCACAGTTAATGTAGAGCTACTATGTAGGTCTGTAAGAACATGTTAAGTACATCCCTTTGTCTAGGGTTTTGGCTCTGACCAAACTTTCTCTTCCGTTGTGTCCATTTTTGTTCCTCTTCAGAGTAAAATAAATAAAAATAGTATCAGCAAAATATTTACAGAATTAATATATGAACAAATGTACAAACACTAGAGATGGAAGAATATATATTATATACATAGGAATGATAATAAGGTGATTATACAATATATATGGTTCTTTGGAACAAAAGGATTCATATTGATTCATCAGTTGTTGTTACATTTACCCATGAATGGAATCAGCAGCATTAGATACCGCCATCTATCCAAAACATTATCACAGAGTTTAGAACAAAGTATTAGTTTGCATTATTTACATTTATATTTGATTTATAAACTCACTTCAGACCAACTAGTCAGGGGTCCTGGTACTGTCTGTGGTTACACACTAACCGCTTTTAGCCTGTACCAAAGACTTATTGGACCAAAGATGTTTAAATGTTTAAAATAATTTGAAATTAAAAAGTAAATCAATCTGAATAAAGAATAAAAGATGAAATGATTGATGATCAATCAGATGTGTTGAGGTCTGAAATGTGTCCTGATCAATGAGCTGTTCTCTAAAATGACTAGAGTGACTTTGTCCTTGTGTTATTGTGGATCTTCATCATGTCAGCCTTCTACAGACATCATCCAAACGTCAGCACAACATTCAGACAACTATTCATGTCAACACAGATCAATAAGATGCTGCTGACCTCATTACAGGATCAATATCTCCTCCTCACACATGTTGGACTACAAACTGTTGATTAGTTCTTTGATTCCAGGACCTTCTTCTTCCTGGATTTGGTGTCTCAGGAGGTTTGTGTCGTTCAAATGTTAAAGGACAAGTTGACATGTTCAAGTGTGTCTTCCAACAAGTCACATGTCATGTCAACTATTTTATATGTCACTTTTATAACGTATGTAACTCTAACAATATAGGTTACTTTAATAAATGACCACAGCTCTACTTTAAATGCAATAATCCTCCTCCTCAGGTATTTATTTACAAAATGAAATGAAATGTAAAGGTTTTGATTGTCCAGTAAAAATAAAATGAGAGGTCAGTGTCAGAAACTGGGGCATCTAAGTCATCTCTGGCTGCAGAATAGAATCAGAGACTTCCCCATTATCATTGGTCTATGCGTGCAGTCATATGCTCAATAAAAGACTGATCCTCCAGAAGAAGAGGCTTGAAGCGCCAGCTAGATTTTAGACAAGACACCATATTTCTGAAGTTGAGAGAAACTGGACTGTGATCAGATATTAGAATATTATGAGAAGTAGAATCAGTAACACTGGGCAATAATTCAGCAGCTATCAGAAAGTAATCAAACCTGGTGGAAGACTTATGGACATGAGAAGAAAAAGAAAACTCCTCCTCTGTAGGATGCTGCAGTCGCCATATATCAACCATATTCTTTGTTTTCATGAAATCATTCAGAATTCCTACTGAAGATATAGCAGGGGGTGGTTTTGTAGAAAGTCTATGTGGGACCGGGTCAAGATGACAATTAAAATCACCCCCATCAGGACTTTTCCCAACCAGAAGCCGTGGGTGGATGGATCTGTCTGTGACGCTCTGCGTTCCCGCACCGCTGCCTACAACTCCGGACTCGCCTCTGGGAACATGGAGGAATACAAGTCGGCCTCTTCCAGTGCTCACAGAGCGGTGAAAGAGGCTAAACACCGCTACGGCCAAAGACTGGACAAACTGATGGGACAGTCTGATTCCAGGGGACTGTGGCAGGGACTACAAACAATCACGGACTACAAAGCAGCACACGCCCCCCCGGTGAGTGCTGACGCCTCTCTGGCTGAACAACTCAACACCTTTTTTGCTTTGAGTCAGGAAAGATATCTATCTATCTATCTATCTATCTATCTATCTATCTATCTATCTATCTATCTGTTAGTTATAAACTATCAAACAGTGTGTTCCCATAGCATTGCTAACGTTGTAAACTGGGGGGTCAGTATTAGTGTCTTTATTGACGCTTGAACGATACACAAGCCTCCAGTCACAGGAACATAATCCATTAAAGTTGTGTAAAATTAAATTATGAATTCAATAAAAATACAACTTAAAAGTTTAAATGTGGATTTATTTGATTGTGGTTCGTTGGTAGAAGCTGTAGACGTGTATGTTTTACGACAACTTGTTCTGCAATACAAGACAAAATCTACAGCTGTAATTTAATATATTTATTTGTTTATTTGTATAGTATAACTTAAAGGCTCATTATTTTGAGTGTTATACAGCTTCGGATAGCGATTAGCCTAGCTCGGTAGCCTGAGCTAACACGGTAGGGGAGAGTTGAGTGGGCGGGTTTTAGCGTCCAGGCTGCCTCAGGTCCGCCCCAACACGACACCCATGCCCATATCTGGAGTATCCGAGTGTGGGCGGAGTAAAGCAAAACCAACATGGCGACTGAAGGCTCCGCCCACTAGAGGCTTCATTTTTGAATTCAGAAACCAATGGGTGACGTCACAATGGATTTGTCCATAGACATATATACATATATGTGTATATATGGCTATGTGTATATATGTCTATGGTCACTAACCGGAGCAAGATATCCCATCATGCATTGCCAGAGGTTCTCTTGGCGCGGAAAGTAAATTAAATACGGCAAACGGACGGGAGACTGTGTACAAATGTCAGTATTCTATAGTTTATTT
This sequence comes from Planiliza haematocheilus, assembly GCA_005024645.1. Lineage (NCBI taxonomy): Eukaryota > Metazoa > Chordata > Actinopteri > Mugiliformes > Mugilidae > Planiliza > Planiliza haematocheilus. The sequence goes on from SRSE01001330.1 coordinate 76,495, forward strand.
TATTAAACATTTCGAAACAAAATACTCTAATTTAATAAAAATGCAGTAGTAAATGGACAAATATTATGTGAGACAACGTTAATGTGGTACGTTTTAATTAAGCGACAGCGATGACGTAATTACGGGCGCCAACAGAAGTGTCCGAAAGTGCCCGATTTTTGTTCCGTTGAGCTCACTATGTAGTGCACTACATTTATTTCCCTATGTAGGGAGTAGGGAATGAGTGAGTGATTTCGGACACAGCCTTGGAGGATCACTATTCTGAAAAAAAAACTTACCTGCACGCTGTGGACAAAGACACGGATTCCTACACTGGAACCGTGGTAGGATAAAACGGACAGGTTTTTGCAGCAATACGCAGTAAATTTCATTTGGACTCATAAAGGACTGGTAATATACCAAACTGCGAAAATTTGAGTTACTGTTTCACTGATTTGTGAGCGATTTGAGTTGTATTTTCTTTTGATATTTTATTGAACTTTGTTTATTCACTTTTCCTTTACTGTGTGCCAACTTGGTATTACATGAATGGGTTGTTTAAAGTGAGTAAAGCTTAAACAGAACTTGTTAAGCAACAAAAGAGAAAGTAGAAAAATAGAACTAAACTCTAAATAGGCCTAACTGAGATAATATGAGAACTTAAACTAAGTAAACTCAAAGGAGATACCAGAGATTAAACAACCAAAATAGGAATCTCAATCTAAACTCAAATAGGTTGGATTAAATCTAAATGAACTAAATAGGGATAAATAACATTATTGTCCTGAGAAGTTGGTTGTTTCAATGGTTGAAGGGATTTTGAAGAAAATGTATCTGTTGTATGATTGTATTTGGTATTGTTTTTTTTCCTATTAACTTTCTACATAAACAAGCCGGCAGTTAAAACTTTTTCACTGGTCTGTGGTCTGTTATTCCTAAGAACTAGTATTAATCTGGTCCTAGCTATCTGTAAACATTACAGTGCTACAGACGGCCTCAAGCTTTCATCATCATGTCTCTTCTGACAGCCATAGAGTCGTTATAGATGGTTGGTCAACTGACGGCTGGGCCATACAACACTGTTCAAAAGAACTATGAACTGTAGTTCAGATGTTTAATTTTGGAGGGTCAACAGATAAAGAAGGGAGGAGCGTGTGGCTGCGTCTGTTCCATAGGCACGACTAGCCTGTTTTTAGGGGTGTCTGTACCCCTAAAGCACAAACCCTAGAATCGCCCCATGTCTGTTATATTACTTTAACCACGCCTCCCTGTCCTCCACTCTCCCCACATTCACCCAGTATGTTAAATGCAACACCAGAGACAATAGGACACTGGACTTGCTGTATGCAAACACCAAGGATGCATACAGCTCCTCCCCCCTCCCCCCACTGGGTCGTTCTGACCACAACTTGGTTCATCTGATCCCTGCCTACATACCTATGGTAAAGAAACAACCACCCACCAAAAGGTATGTGAAGAGATGGACTGAGGAGGCCAGTATGGCGCTGAGGGACTGTTTTGACACCACAGACTGGGATGTGCTCTGCAGGCCACACAGGGAGGACATTGACAATCTGACAACCTGCAGACTACATCAATTTCAGAGTAGAGAACACTGTACCTATGAAGAAGGTACGGTGCTTCTCCAACAACAAACCCTGGGTGACCCCGGAATTAAAAACTCTGATGAAAGAGAAGAAGAGGGTTTTTAAAACTGGGAACAAAGAAGAGCTGAAGAGGGTGCAGAAGAACCTAAAGAGAGAGATAAGGAGGGGCAAGGACAGCTACAGGAGGAAGGCGGAGGAGCGCCTTTAGGATAACAACACCAGAGAGGTCTGGAGAGGCCTGAAACCATTTCCGGACACGAATGAATGGGCTAATGAACTGAACCTGTTCTTGAATAGGTTTGACTGTGTTCCTCCCTCCTCACTCACCCACCACAGCCCAGACCAAACGGCACCCATAAACCACCCCCTGCATCAGACTGTTTCAGACCTAAGCAGCTCCTTCATAAGCAGACTGCTGCATCCACGCTGCAAGAAGGAACGCTTCTGCATGTCATTCATCCCAGCTGCCATCAGGCTGTACAACACCAGCCTGAGTCTATAATAACTGTACTTCTGCACAAATAAATCTGCTTTTCCTGCACTGCCTTTTTGCACGAACCACTACCTCACCAACTCATAGTTGTTTTTTTTTCAAAGTTTAAGCAACTATTTATTTGTAAAGTTTATTCCACCACCACACTGTATATACAGAATATCTTTATATTTCTAGTTCTTTCTCTCTATATTTTCAGAATATTGTTACGTTGTATATTTTTTTGTATATAGTTTTTCAAAATTTCTGTATTTGTGTTCTTTTTGGTAACTTTTTCCCTGTCAAAGTTGTCTGTATGTCTGTGTGTATATATATATATATATATATATATATATATATATATACATAAAAGTTACCAAAAAGAACACAAATACAGAAATTTTTATATGTATATATATATATATATATATATATATATATATGTAGTATGAAGTAGGAGAGGTAACTCCTGTCGTCCTTTTTAGGTCCTGATATTGTGTTGATGTTCTTTCAATTCAGGAATAATTAGGTTTATGGAATAAAATGGAATGTCTTTATTTGTCACAGTTGTACAATGAAATCAAGGTGGTCTGAGGACCCCTTTTAGGTACAGTAATAAATAAAATGAAAATAAAAATAATAAATAAGGTAAGGAATAAATGGCTAAGGTGTAAAGGTTAGTCCATTAGAAGGGTTCTTCCACAGGGCAATCTCTTGTGGAAGAACCCCTCTCTACTTTCCAGAGAGGGGGAGAGATACAGGATCCCATTCACCCTTGAAGCTTTTTCCAGCCATGGTAGTGAACAGTGGGTGACCCTCCAGTCCTGGGACCCTTTCTCACATAAGGCCAGCTGCCCCAGCACAAACAGAAAGTACAACAGAGGCTGTTATGTTTGTAGACCTTTGGTCATATAAAACTGTATATGACCACAATGACCTTTCAGTTGGTCTGTGTTGATGTTGATCTCCAAGAACTTTGGTCATTTATTTTTTAATGTGCAACTAAACTACTGTGACCAAGCAACTGAGTCTCTGCAGCAATCATAAAGCATCCCAAGTCCAAATGGCCAGCCCAGTGCTGCCACCTCCAACACTGTGCTGGCTGTAGGCCCCATCTGTTGGTCTGATGAATACAGATCATATTCATTTTATTCCATAACATCATTAACATGTACGTTGATAAGTGCAGCCTTGTTTTATTCCTACGTTTAAACTCCAGTCAGTCCAGTGTCTGTGAGAAAGACACACCTCCAGATCTTTGTTGTTTATCAGGATCAGAGAGAAGAAATGACTTGACTTTCACTTACAGGTTTACAGGTGAGGGGTGTCGGGGAAATGGTCTCAGTTATTCTAAAGTCATTAAATCTGATTTACCAAAATCTAAAATCTAAAAGTCAGTAAACTGCGGGTTTCTGTATCTTCAGTTCTTGTTTCTCAAATAGAGATAATTTACACTGAGCAGGTTCTGAATAGTTCCTCATTGCTCATTAAGAGAAGTTTCTCCAAACAGATAAGAAGGGAGGAGCATGTGTTTGTGAGTGTGTGGTTGTACGTGTGTATGTATGTGTTTACCACTAAACATAACTGGGTCAAACTGACCTGGGAAGACAGCAGATGCTATAATTTTTTATAAAACATGCATAATTAACAAATATAGTCACATATTTGACTTTTAAAGAGCAGAGAGGGAATCGTTCATGTAATTTCAGGCAATTGTATGGAAGAAAACCAAAGTTATAACAGTTTACATTCTGTGTCAAATTGACCTGAAGAGAACAGGAAGGTTGAAATCTATTGTGATGATCTTTCATCCTCAGAAAGTTGTAAAGAGTGAAGGTAGACGTTTCTATCAATAGAGACATGAGGACAGTCACTAAATAAAAGGAAGTATATTAACTAGTGGGTAGGAAAAGAGATATAAGCAGCTTGTACAAAATGCTGCTGCCCACCAGGACCCATCACACACTGCATCACCTATAAGATCCTGCTCTTAACATTCAAAGCCCTTTTTCTGCAATCATACCCTCCCTGACTGTCACTCTCTCCAGATTTTTATTTTTTAGATTTAAACCAAAACTTTTATCTTCGTATCATCGTAACTTTTAGTGTCTTATAATTGTAGTTTGGTAAATGTTTTTGTACGGTGCTTTGAAATGCGCCTAGAAATAAAATGTATAATAATAATAATAATACATTTTATTTATTTATAAATTATTAATAATAATTATTATGATTTATTTGATTTAATGCTCAGGCATTCATGTTCACATGTGTGTTACATGTGCGAAAGTCCTCTGTATTAAGGGTATATAGTCCTCTGTATTAAGGGTGATTGTAAATTACTGTAAATTTACGCTAAAAAGATTAACAGTATAGATCAGAATCCCACAACATTACAGAATGAATATTTCTGTTTTCTTCTGGTTTCATCCCAAAAGAAGAACAGTTCACAATGTGAACTCTTACCAGGGATGAGTGAGTCTCTGCAGCAATCATAAAGCATCCCAAAGCAGAATGGCTGGCCCAGTGCTGCCACCTCCATCACTGTGCTGACTGCAGGCTCCGTCTGTTGGTCTGATGAATACAGATAATATCAGTTCTTTGACTCTATATCCATCCATCCATTCATTGATTATACACTCACCGGCCACTTTATTAGGTACACCATGCTAGTAACGAGTTGGACCCCCTTTTGCCTTCAGAACTGCCTCAATTCTTCGTGGCATAGATTCAACAAGGTGCTGGAAGCATTCCTCAGAGAGTTTGGTCCATATTGACATGATGGCATCACACAGTTGGAGCAGATTTGTCGGCTGCACATCCATGATGCGAATCTCCCGTTCCACCACATCCCAAAGATGCTCTATTGAGATCTGGTGACTGTGGAGGCCATTTGAGTACAGTGAACTCATTGTCATGTTCAAGAAACCAGTCTGAGATGATTCCAGCTTTATGACATGGCGCATTATCCTGCTGAAAGTAGCCATCAGAAGTTGGGTACATTGTGGTCATAAAGGGATGGACATGGTCAGCAACAATACTCAGGTAGGCTGTGGCGTTGCAACGATGCTCAATTGGTACCAAGGGGCCCAAAGAGTGCCAAGAAAATATTCCCCACACCATTACACCACCACCACCAGCCTGAACCGTTGATACAAGGCAGGATGGATCCATGCTTTCATGTGGTTGACGCCAAATTCTGACCCTACCATCCGAATGTCGCAGCAGAAATCGAGACTCATCAGACCAGGCAACGTTTTTCCAATCTTCTATTGTCCAATTTCGATGAGCTTGTGCAAATTGTAGCCTCAGTTTCCTGTTCTTAGCTGAAAGGAGTGGCACCCGGCGTGGTCTTCTGCTGCTGTAGCCCATCTGCCTCAAAGTTCGACGTACTGTGCGTTCAGAGATGCTCTTCTGCCTACCTTGGTTGTAACGGGTGGTTATTTGAGTCACTGTTGCCTTTCTATCAGCTCGAACCAGTCTGGCCATTCTCCTCTGACCTCTGGCATCAACAAGGCATTTCCGTCCACAAAACTGCCGCTCACTGGATATTTTTTCTTTTTCGGACCATTCTCTGTAAACCCTAGAGATGGTTGTGCGTGAAAATCCCAGTAGATCAGCAGTTTCTGAAATACTCAGACCAGCCCTTCTGGCACCAACAACCATGCCACGTTCAAAGTCACTCAAATCACCTTTCTTCCCCATACTGATGCTCGGTTTGAACTGCAGGAGATTGTCTTGACCATGTCTACATGCCTAAATGCACTGAGTTGCCGCCATGTGATTGGCTGATTAGAAATTAAGTGTTAACGAGCAGTTGGACAGGTGTACCTAATAAAGTGGCCGGTGAGTGTACATGTATGTATGAAAAGCTCCAGCTGACAACACTGGAACGGTTTGGATGCTGCTATCAAAGCAACGCAACATTTCAAACATATTCAGTGTTTACTACATAACTGTGTTAAATTTGTTATTTCATAGTCTTGGTGTCTTCAGTGCAGAAAGTAACAGATGGAAACATAAAGGGACACATGACTTAGATCCAAAGCCATTGTCCTTGGTAGTGAACAGTGGGTGACCCTCCAGTCCTGGGACCCTTTCTCACATAAGGCCAGCTGCCCCAGCACAAACAGAAAGTACAACAGAGGCTGTTATGTTTGTAGACCTTTGGTCATATAAAACTGTATATGACCACAATGACCTTTCAGTTGGTCTGTGTTGATGCTGAATAACTAGACCTTTGGTCATTTATTTTAATGTGTAACTAAACTGTGATAAAGTAATTTCCCTTCTGGATGATTAAAGTCTATCAGAGTCTAAGTCGTCTAAGTCTGACAGAATTATTGGAAAATCTTAAAGAGCAGAATCATGAGTTATTACAACTGACTATGGAGGAACATGAGACTGTAGTTATTAGCACATCACATGAAGGTGAAGGATCGTGTAAATCAGCATGGACACAGACCAAATCAAAGAAATATTTCAGTCTTTATCAGGTCAGAGAACTCTTCCTCATTAAGAGAAGTTTCTCCAAACAGATAAAGAAGGGAGGAGGATGTGTGTATCTGCTCTATATAAATGGATGCTGCCCAGAGTAAATTGAAGCAGATCTCCTTCCTCCTCCTTCATGATCAGAGTCAAACTCAGCAGGTAAGAGTCTGAACATCCTGAGATGTAACAGCCTCTGTAAATGTTGTCAGTGTATCTGCACCTCAAGACCATCAGCAGCTTTACTGTCCAACAAATCAGTGGACGTCACACTGGACCCTACGCTGCCACACTAATGTGTTCATCTGTAGAAGACATAAAGACGTAAGTGATAGAATCTGTTTTACTACTTTTCATAACTCAGCTTATGTCTTGTTGCCTGGAGGGCTCTTTGTTGAATGAATATCTTTATTGTCATTGCACAAGTATAACGAAATTAAAAGTACCTTCTCTTAAAGTGCATAAATAACACAAACAGAGAGAAGGAGAAGTATAAGTTAAGAAAGTCATGTCTTTCCTATACTGAATGCGGTTGTGGCTTTTGCATAGAAAAAGAATGTATTACAACTGTTAGTTGTTCTCAGTTCTCCTCATGTCGAATGTGCATTAGAGATTAAACTACCAACAACTGCAGCATCAGTGTGAAGCAGTGGATGAATATAATTCTCCAAGTCATGCTGATGATGAGCAAGTCAAGTTCATTTCTAAAGGCACTTTTTTGTTTTCAGGAGTTTTGGAGACAGTGATTGAATCAAGAGCAGCATTCTGAAATCTCAACATCTCTTGGATCCTAAACCAGACGACAAAGAACAACCAGCAGAGGTTTGTCATCATTTCTGTTCTTATCTGAATCACTCAAATCATTTCATTAGACTGGATACCTGCAGACATCAGGGACATGATTATTCTGGTAATGCTCACTGAGACAGAACTTGACTATTAGAATTAGAATCAGAATACCTTAATAATCTTTCAAGAAAATTGTTTTGTTGCTGTTGCTCCCATAGTTACAGTTGCTAATTAACAGAGCAAATACAATTGAATAAAAGTAGTACAAAAATACAAAAATGAGTAAGATACATTTTAAAGTAAAAGAACAATATAGCACAAGCATTAACAATGAACAGACGTAAGTGGTTGCAAATAAATTAACGTCACCTGAAGTGTTAAAGGTGACTGACCAACACTCAGCAGTTATAAAGTTTGATGTCCACAGGCAGGAATGAGCTCCTGTGGCGTTCTGTTGTACATTTGGGTAGAATGAGTCTGTTACTAAAGGTTCTCCTTAGACTGACCAGTGTGATGTGGAGTGGGTGAAATGTGTTGTCTAGGATGGTCTTAACTCTTGCCCCAACAACATCACTGGCCTTGCGGTTCAGTTTGTTGAGTCTATTTGCGTCTGCTGCGCGCAGCCTGCTGCCCCAGCATGCAGCTGGGTACAGGAGCGCACTGGCCACCACAGACTCATAGAACATTCTCAATATTGTCCGACAGATGATGAAGGACCTCAGTCTCCTCAAACAGCAGAATTGACTCTGTCCCTTCTTGCAGAGTAGTCTCAGTGTTCTTTGACCAGTCCACTTTATTGTCGATGTACACTCCCAGGTATGTGTAGTCCTCCACAATGTCCACCTGGGCCCCCCGGATGGTAACAGGTGTCACTGGAGCCTTTTTTCTCCTCATGTCCACAACCAGTTCCTTAGTCTTCATCACTTTCAGCTGAAGGAAGCTGTCCTCACACCATCACACCACAGTTCTGTACTCAGCCTCCTCACCATCACTGATACAGCCTACTACCACAGAGTCATCAGAAAACTTCTGAAGTTGGCAGGACTCTGTCTGGTAGTTGAAATCTGTGGTCTGGATGGTGAAGAGGAAGGGGGGGGAGGACTGTCCCTTGTGGAGCCCCAGTGCTACTGACCACCCTGTCAGACACACCGTGTTGAAGAGTCGGTCTAATGGTGTCAATAGCACTGGAAAAGTCAAAGAATGTGACCCTCCCAGTGCTTGCCTGTTCATCCAGGTGAGCATATGCATGGTTGAGCAGGTAGATGATGGCATCCTCTAGTCCAAGTCGTGGTGGGTAGGCGAACTGAAGAGTGTCCACTTGAGTGTCGACCATGTCTCGTAGCTGTCCCACAACCAGTCGCTCGCAGGTCTTCAGTATGTGGGAGGTCAGTGTTAGGAAGGAATTTACGGTGATGCCGATGAAGGAGATGAAGCACCAGAGTCCTGTAGGTCTTATGCCTGAAGGAGTTTATTTAGGCTCGTACGAGGAGAACAGTAGCTTCGTCATCACAACATAAGTGACCTTAGTCTCTAACAGTCAGGGCCACCGGTCTGTAGTTACTGGGGCTGCAGGGGCGTGGAGTTTTTGGCACTGGGACGAGGCATGATGTCTTCCACAGCACAGGTACCCTCTGTAGCCTCAGGCTCATGTTGAAAACCAGCTGAAAAACTCCACACAGGTCGGAGGCACAGGCCCTAAGCACTCTAACGTTAGAGAAGTCAACTACCAGTTGTTAATATTATAAAAATGACGAAGAATTGTTCTGCTTGGTTGGTTTCATATTTAAGGACAAAACACTGAGTAATAACACAGAGCTGTGAACTTTCATGGTGTCTGGAACTGAGGTTGATTCCTGATTTTTCTCTACACACAAATTCAGAGCAGAAAGAAGTTCACAAAGAATCAACACTCATCATGAGGATGGAAGATCTTCTCTGACCATGAAGAGTTTGTCTTCTCATTAGAAATAACTCTCATGGGACCAACTGACTGGACCTTTAATATTGTTGGTGGAATTCTTAACAATACCACAATGACTTGTGTAATTTCAAAACCATATGATAGTATGTCAGAGAAGCTGGAGGTCAGTAAAGGTTTTGCTACTGCTGTTAAAGAAAAACACACCCTGATGAAATCTGAGAAAGGTCTATTTGTTAATATTTGTTAATATTTCTGTCTTTAACTGAATTCCCAGCAGCAAGTGTCTTTCCTATTTATTTATTGCAGTAATCCTCTCATGCTCAAAGACAGGACCCAGATACTTTTCATGTTTTCCTCAAATTGTGGTTAAACCAGAACCAGAAAACCAGTTTACCTCTTGTTATTGTTATGGGCCTATCTATACTAACTATTCCTTCTGCATTGCTTCCACAGACAAATGAACAGATGTTAAATATCAGTTGAGTCTCAGACCTGATATCATCTGCGATCATCAGACCAACAGATGGACCTTGAAGCAAACAGAATGATAGAGGCGGCGGCACTGGGCCGACCATTTGGCCTCGGGATGCTTTATGACTGCCGCAGAGACTCACTCATCCCTGGTAATCTCACCTCTGATTCACTTGAAAATATAAACCATGAAACCATTGTTTTAAACAACCAAAAGATTTAGTTTCCACTCATATCCATTTCCTTCCTGGTGATAGATTTCCATTTCGGTGTTAATAAATGATTCTTATCTTTTCTTAATAGTAGCCAGTTAAACAATGAAATAGTGCACCACCGATAAGACTATGTCTTCTTAATCACATATCACACATTGACATATGAACAAAATGTAACCCTGTGTAGCTCAGACATCTGAAACTCTCAAGGAAACTTTTAACTGAGATGTACAAGTGATACAGGCCCTGCTAGAGGACAAGTCCAGCTGGTCACAAGGACAGAGCTGTGCAAAGATGTGAAAATGTGTATAATACAAACATTTTTTTTAGCTCAATGAACTCAGGACCTAATCAACAGCATGGAAAACATCCATTAGTGTCAGGTTTAGGACCCGCTGCAGTCACCTCAACAATCTATTAACTCAGAAAGAAGACACAGAGTTAGCAGGTTCAATTTTACTCGCGAGAAGAACGAACAGAGAGGCACCCAGGTACCGTCTCCGAACGTTCTGGGGTGCTCCTGTTCGCTCCTCTCTTTTTATTACGCTTAGGGAGGTCCCTAGTTACATGGATGCAGTTAGTCTACAAAGGGAAGACAACTCTCTATTTTCGTTAGTCACACATAACACAGGTAGTGCTTAAGGTCGAAGCAGGAACTCCTCAGAGACAGGAAGGAATTCGTTCAGCTAGGGCTGCACAATTAATCGAATTTTAATCACGATCACGATTTTGGCTTCCCACGATCAAATTTGTGTGATCGAGCGATATTTGTAATACATTATTCCTGCCTCAATGAGCCAGTCAGAGTGGATCCCTGCACCGCGCAGCGTAGTTTCTCTATGTGGACAGTGACAGAGACCAGAGTAACGTGGGGGAAATTTCGCAAAAATCAACAGAAAATACAACTTCATCAACTCGCTGTATGCTAAAAAATACTATTGATGAAGTTTTTATGGACATGGCCCAAATGTGATAACAGTAACTGTAGATTTGAATACACGCTGACCTGAGCAAAGAAGTACATTGATACCGGCAAATTTAGATACAGGATTTTCATTTTGTGTCTGAGAACTATCAAAGACTTATTGGCAATAAAAGGTATCTTAATCTTTATGTGATTTGGCAGGAATGACACTGTGGGACGAGAATGACCTGGACAAAGATGCAAGGGAACGACCCAGCCCTAACAGTGAATTTGAGGTAGTTGCATCTGAGTCAGTTGAGGGGAAATTAATAGCACTAAATGTTGAAGCGTCTCTGAAAGCAAGCTTCTTAAGTGGTTTGGTAAAAGTCGGAGGATCGGCCAAATACCTGAATGATCAGAAGACCTCTAAAAAACAGGCCAGAGTGACACTGAAGTGCGAAACTACCACAAAGTTCCAGGAACTGTCAATGAATCATCTTGGAAGATGCAATGTGAAACATCCATATGTTTTTGAACAAGGCTTAGCAACTCATGTAGTCACAGGTATTCTTTATGGGGCACAAGCCTTCTTTGTGTTTGACCGTGAGGTGTCTGAAGAAGAAAATCATCAAGACATTCAGGACAGCTTGAAAGTGATGATCAACAAGATACCCACCATTTCTATAGAGGGCGATGGTTCCCTGCAAATGGAAGATGAGGACAAAGCTAATGTTGAGAAATTGTCGTGCAAATTTCTTGGAGACTTTTGTCTACCAAAAAATCCAGTGTCCTTCAAGGGTGCAGTGGAGGTCTACCAAAGCCTACCAAAACTACTGGGAGCCAATGGAGAAAATGCCGTATCAGTGAAGGTCTGGCTGTTGCCACTGACAATTTTAGGTTCTTCTCCTGCAAAACTGGTTCGTCAGATAAGTATTGGATTTGTTCAAGAAGTAGAGAAACTCCTACAGGACTTCATCGAGCTGGAAATCAGGTGCAATGATGCACTGAGTACCACCACTGCACAGCAGTTCCCACAAGTCTGTAAAAAGATTAAAGGTTTTAAAGAAATGTGCTGTGAGTTCAAGCTGGAATTCCAACGAACTTTGTCAAAGAAACTTCCATCATTCCGAGAAGGAGGAGAAGAGGAGTCTGAGCTGGCAAACGTGCTGAAGAAGAAACATGTTTCACCTTTTAACATTGAAGCCCTGAATGAGTGGATGGACTGTAAAGAAAGAGAAATCAGCACCTTAAAGTTTTTCACCAGCAAGATGAAAAACACCAAGATCGTTCATTCTAAAAGTGGACTACAGGAGGAACTTTTTGGTGCAGAACATGCTGTGTGTTTTGTCTTCACCTCCCTGGGAAGTCCTGAACCGTACCTCTCAGCTTTATCAAACTACTTAAAGGGATCAAATCAAGCAGACACATCTCAACAACCACACATTTATGACATAGGGAAGGAACAATGGTTCCTTTCAGAGGAAGCAGCAGATGAAATGAGGATGAAGGTAAAGCTCTTCAGTGATTTTGCAGAGGCTAACGAGGAGAACAAGAACGTGAAGTTCCTGACAGTGGGTTTAACCAACGAGAGACAGAGAGGTTCAAGCATCTACCTTTATAAAGAAGGCTTTCCTGTCAGTGACAACTTTGAGCCGCCTTCAAAGCCTGAAACTGTGACAGCAGGAGACATCAACCACAGCAGTGTGACCCTGAAGATTTCTCCTCCCAGATATGGAGCAGAGAACATCACCTCCTACTCTGTTGACTTCTGTGTCCGTGGAGAAGATGAATGGCAACAGAAGAGCCAATCAAGAGCTGAAGAAGTCACAGTGAGTGATCTGAAGCCAAACACAGAGTATGTGTTCAGATGTAGAGCAGTGACCTCAGCAGGAGTCGGGCCAGTCAGTGTAGTCAGTGGTTTCATTAAAACGTTACCTTACAACAGTGATAGTGGTGAAGCTGGAAGAAGCAACGAAAGCATCATCTATCATCCAGAGAAGTTGGAGGTCAGTAAAACGTTTGCTGATGCTGTTAAAGAAAAAAGCACCCTGATGAAATCTGAGAAAGGGCCTCTCTCTGTTTATAAGATTCCCCTGAAAGAACAACAGTCCAATGTAGATCATTGCAGATGCTTCAGTTTTGGGGAAGACGTCACAAAACAAAGCCGTACCATAATGGTTCTTGGAGCGGCTGGTGCTGGGAAGTCAACTCTCATCAATGGGATGATCAATTACATTCTAGGTGTTAAATGGGAGGACTCATTTAGGTTTAAGTTAGTCGTTGAGGATCAGTCAAGATTACAGGCTAACAGCCAGACCTCTGAAGTCACTGTGTACAACATCAACCACCAGGAGGGGTTTAACATCCCCTACTCTCTGACCATTGTGGACACTCCAGGCTTTGGAGATACCAGAGGAATAGAAAGAGACAGAGAGATCACAGAGCAGCTACGTAATCTATTCTCTGCTCAGCTCGGAATCAGTGACATTGATGCAGTGTGTGTTGTAGCTCAGGCTGCTTTAGCACAACTCACACCAACACAGAAATATGTCTTTGACTCAGTGCTCTCAATCTTTGGCAAAGATGTGGAAGAAAACATCAGAGTTCTGGTGACATTTGCAGACGGTCAACAGCCTCCAGTTCTAGAGACAATCAATGCTGCAGGTGTCCCATATCCTAAAACAAAAGACGGACTGCCACTTCACTTCAAATTCAATAATTCAGCGTTGTTTGCAGACAACAGATCTGCAGCTTGCAGGGAGAGTGGAGATGATGTAGATGGAGGATTTGATCAGATGTTTTGGGACATGGGGACAAAAAGCATGAAGAAGTTTTTTTCTGCTTTGAATCAAGTAGAAACTAAAAGTTTGACACTGACAAAGGACGTCCTCAGAGAAAGAAAGCAGCTCGAGATGACAGTTGAAAATTTGCAGGTGAATGTTAAAGTTGGTTTAGCCAAGCTTGAGGAAATAAAAGAGACAAATGAAAAACTTAAAGAGTTTGAGGCAGAGATCAACAGAAATGAGAACTTTGAGTTTGAAGTGACTGTCATGAAGCCTTTTAAAGAGGACATTTCTGGATCTGGAAACTTCATCACCAACTGTCAGCAATGTCATTTCACCTGTCACTACCCTTGTAAAATACCAGATGATAAAGGTAAAGTACGCTGTTATGCAATGGGACCAGATGGATATTGTAAAAAGTGTCCAGGCAAATGTTACTGGAACGTACATTGTAATCAGAAGTACAGATGGGTGTATAAAGAAGTTAAAGAAAAACACACTGTGAAAGAACTGAAGGAAAAGTATCTTGGAGCTACAGAAGCTAAGAAACCTGTTCAGGCATTGATTGATAAACTGAAGGCTGAATATGATCATGTCCAGGCTGAGGTGATGACTCTGACAGAGACATCTGCTAGGTGTCTGAACAGACTGAAAGAGATAGCTCTGAAGCCAAATCCTCTCTCCACTCCAGAGTACATTGACCTGCTGATTGAAGGAGAGAAAGCTGAGGCCAAACCAGGCTGGAAGGAACGAGTTGAGTCTCTGATGAGGATGAAAGAAAAAGCAGAGTTCATGGCTAAAGTAGAGAAAGGAGAGAATCCTCTTAGTTCTCAACAGTGTAATCAAGATCAAACAATGGACCAGGTCAGCCAAGAAAAACATGACGCTGAGACTAAAACCAACAGAGACCAAGACAAGAATGATAACTGTAGTAACATTAAAAACCAAGTCAAGTCAGAGACTGATAGCAGCCAAGAGGAACAAACTGACGGAGACCAAGACGACGACGAGACTGACGGAGACCAAGACGAGGACGAGACTGACGGAGACCAAGACGACGATGAGACTGATTCCAGAGACTGAGCTCAGTTCTGATTTAGTTCAAAATGTGACTGGGGTTTTATTCAAATAGTCAATAACATGATGTTCTGTGTCTTTTTTAAAACACCTGTCCTTGACCTTGATAAAAAAAAAAAACCATCAAGTTAAGACAAGATGTCAAGCTGAATTTATACTTGTTTCATACTTGTTTTTCAGCTTTAAGCTTCTTTAAACTCTTCATGCTGATGATCAGAATCAGAATCCTTTATTAATCCTTCAAGGAAATTGTTTTGTTGCTGTTGCTCGCATAAAGTGACAAGTATAAAGGTAGATACAAAATATATAAAAAATAAGTAAGATGTTACACTGTAAAATCAAACATGTTGTTTCACTTAAAGTGGTCACTTGTGTAAAACTTCTGTTTCAGTTGACTTGGATTTGTTAACTGACTGAACTAAGCATAGTTGTCTGAACTTGCAAATCTACAACATAATTAAACTGGTCAGTTGTGTAAACCTTTTGTTTCAGTTAAGTTGACTTGGATTTATTAATTGATTGAACTACTTAGGGTTGTTATTTGAATTTGTAAATCTATTTTAGCATAATTAAAAGTGTCAGGTCAATTGAATTAAATTACTCTGTTGAACTTTTCCAAGATTTTTGACTTCCAAGACTTTGAACTTAAACATCCATTTCAACATAACTAATGTAACTTTTCAGTACAATAGACACATTCAACTCCATTTCTGACCAACCATTTAACATAATATTCAGAGTCATCCTTAGAAAAACCTAATCAAATTTAAATAATAAAAAAAGTGATTTAACAAAATAATTACAGTAACCTGTCATTAGTGACTATAGCAAGATTGTTTCAAAGGGAAAATATGACAACAACTAACATGCAACCAGCTGAACATTTAGTGGTGCACACACTGAATGGGATTACATGTATCTTGAATACAAAGACAACACTCAAAAAACGTTGTAGTGTACAAAACAGAAAAATTATCAGTTGAAAATACTATAAAAGAGACAACAAAATGAGAACTTGACCTGAATACTAAAATGTTTTCACACTTAGGCATGAGATGAGTCATCTGAGCAAAATTTCACATGGTTTTCCATGGTCTGTTCTTTAAACCATGCACAAGCAAGAAACACTTGTCCTCCACCAATCACCATGACCTTCTAAAAGACTTCAAATGTGTACCTTCGTTCCTTTGGATAGTCTATGTTGAGAGAAAAAAGTAGACCCATCAGCAAGGCAATGGCACGTGGTATGTCCTTCAGATCAGACAGGATTGCTGGTCCCTCAAGGACCACTGATGTGTCACTAATGTGTTGTCCGTCCTTCACCATTACAACACCAACTTTCATCCCCTCCGTGAACGTGTCCTCATCACCTGTGGCCTACACAAGATTTCAAAGAAAGCAAAAATATCTTACCATCCTGAATTTTTCAGTAATGTATATATGTTGACATCTATGAGAACAGAAACAGGGTTGCCATTTCAGCCCTAAAGGGCCACAGAAAAAAAAAAATCCATTTGCTGATTTAGACCTGGTGTCAATTTATCTAAGCTGGACAGACCTTTTTTTTTGAGAAGGAATGTCGTGCATATTTGTGTCTAATACCTACAGAAAGCATATTGTATATAGCATATATTACCTATATTTTAGCACTACAAGTTACCTATATTTAAGCACCATAAGTTAGTTGGGATGAGGTCGGGGTCCTACGGCCCTATGTGGGCTGGGCTCGTGTCCAAATTCCTCTTTTGTTCCTTTTGGCCGGCACCTACAGTCCTTTTTGATTCTTTGAGTTTGTTTTCCCCTGCGCTTGATTTTGAATTATAATAAAACACATTTTGTAGACCCTTCCATTTCTTGTCTGGCGTCCCTTTTATATGTTACTTGTCTGTTGAGCCTTAGAGACCGTAAACGATAAAATATCGCACATCCCTACTTTGAAGTGTCTTGTACATATTGTACAAGAAATGCCTTCAGTGAAACCACGAGTCGACCTTGCACAGTGTATGCTGACAATGGAATGTAGTGGTTCAGGTCTTCAGGTTCAGCTATCATCAGTTGAGCAGGGTCTCTCTTGCAGACTTCGTAACATCTGAGGTGCTCCAAATACCAAGCTGAGAAAGGTTCAAGAAGAAAGAATAGCTTGTTGCATACAAGCAACACATGGACAATCTTACAAAAATCAGGAAGTCCACTTGTGCTTCCAACTGACACGAACATTCGCTTGGTGTATCTTGTTCCACATATGTATGCAGTTGTGGCCAGAGATACGCTGCTCAGAGTTCTACATTTCTTCTCAATCAATTGCTTGACAGAGGAGGCCACAATGTCCAGGGAAACATTTGATACTCCGTTTACTTCCACTGTTGGTTTAAACAGGCTGTGCGTGTCCAGGTACTATGCCAACATCAGCTTGTGTCTGAAGGACCGAGTCAATAGAATGTTTTTGAAATTGACATCACGAACCATTTTCTTGAAAGAGCTATGCTTAGCTTCAAAAAGTAATGTCCAAAAATCAACCAGTGCCCAAAGCAGTGGATTAAGTGAGTATAGTGTTCCAGAAAATGCTGTGCATAATCCAGCGTTTAATCCTGTATGTCCTACTCTAAGTCTATAGACCACTTCTTCTCTTCTGCTTAGCCTCAGTGAATTAACCCTTTTCCCTGTCACTCTTCTGATTTGTATGGTAGTGTCTTGCATCAGCCTTTACATCCCATTCCCTTTGCCATTTTTGTATAATTACTAATTTGATAATGGATTTGACTTCTCTCTTTCATATTGGAACACTAATTCCTATGTATTTGTTTTCCAACATCTCTTTTGCAGTTTTATCTGCCTCTTCATTCCCTTTAATGCCTATGTGAGCAGGAACCCAACAAAACTGAATAATGATTCCAAGGTTCCTGAGTTGTAGTAACAGATGTTTAATTTCAATAATCAAATCTTCCCTTGAAGAGTGACCTGTATCTAGACGATGTAAAGCTGCCATAGAGTCTGTACAGATTAACCTCTTCAATCCACCTAAGGGCTGTTATTATCCCAGTCAGTCTGCACCCTGCGCCCCGATGTTCCTAAAAACTTTCACGAGTTTAGACGAGTCCCCATTTGTTTTGGCCCGGCTCAAGTGGCCACAACAAAAAGGAGACACACCACATCAGTTACAGGAAAAAGAAACAATTATTTATTTATTTAAATAATTAACAAAGGGTCAGCTTGGGAACCACAACGAAGGAACCTGCAAGAGGGAAACAGAGAGTAAGCCTGTCTGGAGAGGGGCGTGATCTCTCACACAGCCTCTTTTAAACTGAAAGAGTGGTGGCAGCTAAAGACTCCTGGGCAACGGACACAGGTGCCTCGAGTTACTGCAATTAGCCTCAGAGAATGTGACCACACCCACACATGCCCACAGGGGCATCACAGCAGGTACCTCAGTGGACAGCGCCTCTAATTTGGAGACATTGGGAACACCTGGCCAGTCTCCCTGAGCTGATAAAAGCAGCCAATCACAGTCCTCACTCTCTCTCTCATCTGCCACCTGGGGGGTACTGCACAAAAGTAGAATTAAGACATCCAGGATAAGTTACTGAGCTGACTCTCCAGATAATAATGTTTACTCCCTGAGGGATTTTGGGTCAAGTGTACTGTAATTCCCCCTCATTCATACACCTGATCTGATAAACACTGAATTCAAAAGCCCTGTACACAAATATAAGTATTTAGGCCTTTCTCTGAAATGAAATACAGATGAGGAGGCTTATGGGAAAGTTAACCCACACCATGTGCTGTTTCTGAGGCTTCCTAAACCCTTTTTGTGTGTGGGTCTGTGCCATGTTGCAGTCAAGCAGTGTCTTTGCTGTGGGGTGTGGGTGCCTCGTCTGGTCTAGGTGGTACACCCACATGAGAGTGGTCCAAGTATGCAATCACTGCATGTGTCAGTCATACCTGCTGCCTAAGCCAGGGTACGACCTTCAGCTGAGCTGGGAGCACTGGAGTTATTACAATATGTAAAACACAACTACAGACACATCAATTCTGGGGCAGAGCGTCTCCAAACCACAGTTAGCAGTTCATTCCCCCAGTGAAGCTTCCCCACATGCTGAAGTGTCCTTGAGCAAGACACAACCCCGATTTGCTCCCAGTTCTCGGCACTGGTGTGTGAATATGTGCTTTTATATGTGCTTTTATCAGAAGTAATCTCAGGGCACTCTACATCGTAATGTTGGGAGAACAGAACAGAACAGAACCAGTAAGCAGTTGGATGAAAGAAGATTCATAATTTGTTCTTTATTATTAAACATAACTGCATTGAACATGTCGCTGGAATTGTTTTACTGCAACACAATTAAATTTCAGAAAAGCTGCTCATCACTAGTGATGTGTTGTTTGCGAACGAGTCGACTCATTGGGAAGAGCTGAACCTTAGGCTTCTCCTGAGAATCCATGCAGGCAGACTTTATTTTGATAGGCACCCCATGCACCAATCATATGCAAGGACAGACTAGGATCATACCATTGTGTTAAAAATGAAGGGGGTGACACGCACTCCAATCCAAAGACAGCAAGTATTGTGGTACAAGCATGGGACACACATAGCAACGGAGCTGAAAACAACAAAGGGAAAATTGCTTAGCAACACACAAACCGTTCATAATTGCAATTAGGCTAAAATATGAGGCTTCAAGTGAAACTAAATGATGAGGAATCAGGGAGCCGTAAGAGCCGGCTCTTCTAAGGGAGCCAAACAAAAAGAGTCAAATCTTTAAAAAGACCTGCACCTCCCATCACTACTGCACGTATTACGTCAATTATCTGCAGTGTCTGCTGCACTGGATACTTTCACATACTTAACTGTTTGCTGTTTTCTGTTTGATTTTCTTAAAAAACTGTTTTATAATGAAAAAAGTCATGTGTCAGTCTACATCTTTATTGATTTTCCAGGCATGAAAAAGTGTTAAATAAGAAACAATGGAAGATTTTAGAAAGCTTTGCAAAACATGGGCTCAGTAATACTTAACGGTAGCCTGATGCAGAAGAGTAATAGAGACATGGTCATACATGTTATATGTGCACCATGAATTTACAGTCTGAACACACAGCTTTTTTCTGCCTCGTACCAGTTGAAAACGTCCCATGATGAAATGGCGGCATGAGGGAATGATGAATAGCAGAAGGCCAAATAAGATAAAATGTAGGAATGTGGATACGATTTCTGGTTTGTATTCAGTTTAGCAAGACCTTTGAAACTGTGCTGTTGATCCAAAACAACTAGTAAACCTTGAACATGCATCACTGACAAAATATACAAAATAAATACGTAATACATACATACAGTATCATAGACTGTAAATAAAGATAGATGTCAGAAGTGAAGTAAGGAGAGCTCCCCCTGGTGGCTGCATGCAGTACAGCGCATAAACTCCCCCCTCAATATTTACTGAAGGATTATTGAAAAAGATACCAACACCATCAGAGATATTCTCCCCAATGGTCCTTTTGTCCACATACGGCGAACGTCTTCAGAATCATTGTGGGTTTTAAGTCGTAGCTCTTGTAGGCACAGTTTGTCAAAGTCCGTGTTTATTAGAAAGTCCACTTTCTTTTTTCTCAGCTTGCTCGATTATAAACCAAAGACCGTGTGACCCTTCTTCCCACATAGCCAACATTCACTCTCTCCTCCACAGACGTTTGCCTTATGGCCAAAGCCTCCACAGCAGCAGCATTTCACGGTTGGGCAATCTCTAACTTGATGGTCCATAGACTGACAAATAAAACATTTTGTCACTCGTAATAAATAATTCGACCGTTATATGGGCCCATAGATGGAGTTAGGGATTTGGAGAAAATTACCAGCATTGTCTTTCTCCATATGTACTTTTCTCACTCCATACCACAGTCCAAATTCATCCACAGGTTTGATGGGGGGCTGCAGGATTTCACAGTATCTCTCCAAATATAGTTGTACATCTTCATCAGGAATCCTTGCAGTCCAAAACTTAACAATTATGTTTGTAATGTCTAACTGTAAGACTCAAAAGTCCAGTTTCTCCATTTTGGATCAGGTGAATTTGATGAGACTATCTCTAGGAATCGTCGTAAGGCAGGTTCTTGAGAAAAGCAGATCTCGAATTCTTTTTTATTCGGTAGTGAGATGAAAGAGTAGATGTTGCGTGGACTTGACTGGAAAATCAATTCCTCTGCAACGTATGCACGACAGGGTGCCTCTCCTTCACCAGTGAATTTAATTCTTACCCAAAGATGCCTGAACTTCGAGGCATAGGGTTGTGTTGTTGAAGGGGCCATAGCAGGCGCGCGAAGAGGTGTTTGAAAGTACGTGTACTCAGAGATACGTGTACTCAGGGTGCTTTGACGAGGTCAGGCAGGGTTCTACACTGAAGTTTCTCAAAAGGATCACTACGTGACTAACGTGACATTCATCAGGTGTGGCCAATCAAGCTGATGTAGCGCATGCAGCACCCAAAGACAACAACGTGCACCAATGCTCTCTTCTTCATTTCTGATTCTGAGGGTTTCTACTACGCATGCGCTGTGCTCCTCGTTAGTATAGTGGACAGTATCTCCGCCTGTCACGCGGAAGACCGGGGTTCGATTCCCCGACGGGGAGATTTCTGTTTTTCTCCAGTTGCTCTTCATGACCTTTACCGTCTATGGTTTGGTCCCAGAACGTTTAACTTGCAAAGAGTCAATCATTGAGCACAAGATGCAGAGTTATCATTCACAACCTGCACATGTTCGTGTGTCACAGGAAAAGGCGTCTCTACAACTTATTTCTCAAAATGAGCAAATCTACTAATAGTGGAGTTTTGAACTGAAGGTTCAGACAGAAACAGAGTAATGTGTTGGACGCTGTTCAGTGCAGTGAGGAGTGTACAGAAAATACATTGAGGAAACTAAACAACCCATCCATAAACGCATGTACCAACACAGGAGAGCCAGTTCATCAGGAAACGAGTCAGAGGTCCACCTACACCTGAAGGACAAAGGACACTCCTTTGAAGATAACAACGTCCAAATGTTAGCCAGAGAAGACCGATGGACCCCTAGAACTGAAGAAGCTACTTGGATGAGGTGGTGAAACGTCTCTAAAAATGTACAAGTCCAGTTTCCTTTGTTGAACCTTTGTTGGATACGAAAAGGTCTGAGACTTTCTTTATAGTGTTCCTTAAAGCAGCGTACATGCACAGTGTCCACAGATCAGTCCTGTACTTCTTCTGCTCACTATAATACCAAATATACCTGTTCAAGTTAGAAAATACATTCGATAGAATGTTCAATAATTTCATTTCATCTCCGTTAGAGAAAAACACGAAGAAAACCCCGAGCCACAACTGCAAGTCATTCTGGGGGATGTAGGCAGAGGAAGATCTTTAGCCTCTCGACCTATGATGTTGTAACTGAGTGTCATCATAACAATTATTAGAATCATTTGCTGTTCACAAGATTAATTTCCTCAGAAAATGGCAAAAAACTCAAAGCACAAACACAAATATTTATTATTCACAATAACCCTCGTATAAAAAATCTTTAACTATTTACAATACATTTTATGTACATTATAACAATAAATCTAACTATTTAAAAGCACTTTGAATTATTCATGATTTACATTTATTTTCTCCTCATTTCCTGCAGCCACTCCTCTTTTATCTATCTCCTCTCTGCCTCTGCTTTGCCTGGCCTGGCCTGCAGTACTCTCTGGCAGCTGGTCCTGGTGTTCTGTCAGTGCCTGCACGGGCTTATCAGGAAGTGCTCTTGCCTCCTGAAGAGGCTGCGCAGACACAGGGAGAGCTGGAGGCAGTATGGTGCCCTGGAGTCGCACAGAGAGCTCCACTGGATGAGGGTGTTCTGATTCACCTCTACCAGCTGTATGTCTGTACCCTGCATCACAGAAGCATTGCCAATGACAAGCTGCCTGATTCTACGATAGTCCCTAAGAATGAAGGACCACCTGGAATCAGTCTTCTTGCCATGACGCACCGGGCTTGGGTGTAGATCACACAGACAGTCTAATAAAAATGTTCTCAACCAGCCGGCAGCAATCGGGCCACTGGGCAGGAACACTGCTTGTACCTAACGTACAGCGTGTGGCACTTTCCACACCAGGAGTTGTTGAGGGCTTTTCTGGTGTCCTAAATTTGGCACTGAAAAGTCTGTCCTGGTGTAGAGGAACATAAAGCACTTTCTGCTTGTCGTGGTCATCCAGGCTCTGCCACAGGGAGATGACTGTGTCCACCTGCTGGTTGTTTAGGCAGAGGGCTGTCTGCTCATGAAGCTCCACCAGGTTCTCTGAGAGGCTGTCCACATGGTGAAACCCAGGGATGTTTATTTCATCAACAGCCTGTTTAAATGAGAAAACATTTTTAGATAGGAACACTACAGCAAAGAAACTGCTGATGACAAAATGTTGATGACATTTTATTGATATTGCAGACTAGTGTAAATATGTACTGAAAATAGTAAAGCAAATAGTAAACCAAATGAATACAAACATACTGTTACCTACCACATTTTCCACTTCTGTCACAGAGGCTGAAGAGGGGTGAGTGCTGGATGAGCTGGGAGCTGTGGAGGAGACGGTGGACGAACTAGGTGTCAGAGAGGGCTCGAGGACCTCCACCACTGTGGGATCCTCTGGAAGGTCACAGAAACCCTCATCCTCCTCCAAGTTGTCCTCAACATCATGCTCCTCAATCAGTTTTGCCGTCTCCTCCGAATCAGGGTGCATGTCCTGCAGCGCCTGGCCAGTCTGCCGGAAGAGATACTGCATCCCTATGAGTTCTCCTGAAATAATAGTCATAAAGAGATTAGTTTAGTAACATTAGTTAGTAACATTAATAAAATACGTTAAAACAGAATTAGATAGATAGATAGATTGTATTTGTCACATGCACAGTTATACATAGTACAATGCACAGTGAAATGTATTCTTGTACCTGCAGCCAGTAGTAAAAAGAATATAAGTACTACAGTAAAACAGTAGCAATTGCAAATTTCTTAACACACAAGGTAATATAAGTGTAAATGTACACCCAGAAAAATAAAATAAAATATATACTGTAATATAGAATAAAGTAGAATAAAATATAGACGGTAAAACTCAAGTGTAAACTTAGAGAGGGGGTGGTTTATATATATATACACACATTTACAGTATTGAGCAGCTATGTGAGTAAAATGCAGTGGTGCAGTGGTGTTTAAGTATTTAAGTGTGGTTAAGGCTCATATGTGTGCATATGTGCTTAGCAGTGTAACATGAGGGCGGACAGAACTCTGGTACTAACTTCCTGCCAAACACCTTCTGGTAATTATTACTGACACTATGAAGCAGTTCACCAGAGTAGCTGTGGAGAGCAGATGGTCCACAGGATAGGGCACAGCTGAATGGTGGTCTCCTTCCCACGGGTCGTCCTCCTCCAGCAATGCAGAGCCAGCTCATCTCTGGTGTCATGGTCATGACTGTTTGGCTTCCCACAACCGAGCTAAATCAGCAGCATCCCACTGGAATGTGCATGCTGACAGACGTGACATAAACAGTGGATACAACTGGTGAGCATCAGTTGTGCAGCCCACAGCGAGTCGCCGCATAAAGTGCCAGATATCCAACCGTATTGGAAGGTTTGGCCACCCGCTGAATCTAGCTCTCAGCTTTGTTTCTGCCCCCTCAGCACAGCAGCCACAGTCCACATACAGGGCAACAGGGTGATCCACAGCAGCCTGCTGGTATCTTTTCATCAGATCTGCAGCCATCAAGTCCAGGCCAGCTCCCTCCTGAGCAGTCCGCACACTCATGAGTATCTGGCCATACTCATTGCCCACAGAGGTAAGCCAGAGTGCTGTCCCTTTGGCCGTCCCAGCAAGCTCCTTGGTGATCTAAAACACATAAAATGTATAGGACCTCTGTGAAGACATTCACGTTTTAATATACATATACATTTTATATATATATGTTATCAGCAGGAAAAGTTTGTTTAACCTTTTTGGTAGAATCCATTTTCAGAATGGATCCATAAGTGGATGTGATGTGGCCTTGATGTCCTCTATCCTGGTCAGGATGTCCTGGCTGTAAACTGACAGGAGCCACTTACAGCTGGGGACCACAGCAGGCTCTGGAGGAAGTCCACACATTCAGTGGTATAGATACATAACAGATATCAGTAAGAATATCTTACATACTCATGTGTAAGATAGGGGAAGAGAGAACGAAACATCACACACTTCTGTGTCAGGATCACCCGGAACTCTGACCTCTGTGCCAGGTCCAGCTTGTTAGGGAGGAATTTGTGGTGATGCTGAAGAAGAAGAAGAAGTACCAGAGTCCTGTATGTCTTACGCTGAAGGAGTTTATTTAGGCTTGATCGAGGAGAACAGAAGATTCATCATCACAGCATAAGTGAATGAGTCCACCGCAATTCTAAGGGACAAACATTAAACTCAAAGTCTGATACTAAGAGGGTGGACCGAGGCAGGGGGACATGTGTCAATATCCCATTGGTTATTGGACATAAACATGAAGATAAGGATTCACACCAACTAGGAAATACAACTTGTCAGACAGTGACGGAGGACATTATCATCTAACTCTACAGCTGTGTCTGTTGACAGCCAGACAGTGAGACTGAAGACGCCATAAGAGGGACCATGGCCTTGGCGTGTTCCTCAGAGAGAAAATAGGACAGATACCTGACCCCAGCAGTAGGAAGAGAAATTATTCTCTAACAAGAACCAGGAAGTTGTAAAGATGTATGAGTAGAAAGACTGACTAACCATCACACTGGTGGTTGATAAATGGCAGGTGATACTTGTCAAACTCCAAACAATGCAGACTGTCATTATTATAACAGTGAGGAAAATAAGTATTTGATACATCGCTGATTTTTCAAGTTTCCCCCATTACAAAGGATGGAGAGGTCTGTAATTTTCATCACAGGTACACTTCAACTGTGAGAGAGCAGACAAATCCCATTGTATGATTCTAAATAATTCATTTGACCTGTTAGCTTGTCTCTAAGAAGCCCTCCTATCCTCCACTCGTTACCTGGATTAATTGCACCTGTTTGAACTCGTTATCTGGATCAAAGACACCTGTCCACACTCACCATCAATCAGACTCCAACCTCTCCACCATGGACAAGACCAAAGAGCTGTCTAAGGACACCAGAGACAAAACTGTAGACCTGCACAAGGCTGGGATGGGAAGGCAACAACTGTTGGAGCAATTATTAGACAATGGAAGAGACTCAAGATGACTGTCAGTCTCCATCAGACTGGGGCTCTATACAAGAGCTGGGACCACAGTCTCAATGGTTACCATGGTAGCACAAGCAAGGTCCCCCTGCTCAAGCCAGCACATGTCCAGGCCCGTCTGGAGTTTGTCAATAACTAGTGATGGTCCGGCAACACCGATGTGTCGGCGCATGTGTCAAGCTCATAGAGTGAAACCCTGTGTCAGTGCGCGTACCGTGTTATGAAGTCATGTGAACGATCCATCTTTCAACAGGATGGTGTTTGCCAAAAAATAAAAAATAAAATCGTGGAACTGTGGAATCAGAGCACATTGGAATATGGAACCCCAAAGAAAGAGGAAGGTCTCCACCGTGTGGGACCATTTTGATCTTATATCGGCAAATAAGGGATTTGTTTTTATTTCATCCAGTTGCTCTTAGTTTCCACTTGATCTGTCAGAATTCAAATCAAACTATCTCACATAAATAAAAGCACCTCCTCAATGCTGAGACACTATAGAGCTAGGCACGAAAATGAAGAGGCCACAAATACACCTGCAATAAACACAGGTAGGCCTGAACAGGCATAAACAGACATTTTACAGCTTCCTCATGGTCACTTTTGTTATTAATGAATACATATGTTGTTGTTATTATTTCATTTTTGACCATCAAGCTTCCAGGAAGCATGTGGTGGACCAGGCCATAGTAAATGTCATCATCAAGGACTGCCAACCCTTCAGCACGGTTGAGCGTAATGCTTCAGCTTTGCACACACAGGCAGCCATACACCTACACCAACACCTTAGGAGACGAGTCACAGACACTGCTTCCACTCTGGAGTCATTGAGTGTGCTGACCCTACCCACACTTCTAGAGCCCAGATTTAAATCACTGGGTTTTCAGAGTTCCTCTAAATGCTGTGAAGCAGTGAACAGATTAAAGTCTGAATGTGCAGCTGGAATTGGTCGTGTAGCAACCGAGCCACAGCCTGGACCGTCTTCACAGCAGTTATCAGCACCCACTGCAGGCATGTTATGTTCAGTTTATCAGTTTATTTGTGCATGTATGTGCTTCCAAAACATGTACAGGTTTGTAACTGATGACTAAAACTAAAATGCCAATTTGTTGTTTTTAAGATAACCTCTGGCAGCAGCTTCATGAGGACGTTGGCAGGCAGACCAGCAATGCCACAGCGGACTCAGTTATTGAGGTGCAGTGGTACCTTGCTGAGGGCAACCTCCCCAGATCCCAGGATCCTTTAAGATACTGGGCCAGAAGTATAACTATCCACACCTCTTCTGGCTGTCACTACAGTTTTTATGGACGCCAGCATCGTCAGTCCCATGTGAGCAGGTGTTCTCTAAAGCTGGAGAACTAGCATCAAAAAAAGAAATCTGAATGCGAAAACCCTGGAAAAGCTTGTTTTTTTTTTAATAAAAAATTTGTAAAATAAAATAAAAAAACCCTCCCTGCTTCAAAGACAAGTACATAAACACATTTACTATAATTTTCACATGTCCACATTATTTATTGACTGTACATTTTAAAGATATCAAAGATTTTTTACACCCCAATGCAATAACAAACAGCTGCCCCCCATGCAGACCTTCATCTCCACTTTGATCACTGCAGAACTTAGCTCTAAGTTACAGTATTGGAGAAGTGGGAACAGCTTTCCTCTCTCAACATCTTTTGACTCTTACTACTCCTTAAGGTCTATATTCACAAACACTTCACAGTTAAACTTTTTTATTAGCAGTAATTTCATTTGCTGCTATGCTTAGAATACTTCCCCCTTCACTTTGAGCCAGTACTTCTAATATATCTAAGTATATACTTTATGTACTTTTATACTTTATACTGCTGATTGTGCTCACTCATGATTTATCTCATATAAAGACACACAAAACATCACTAACCTATGTACACATTTACTTTAACACTGTTAACACTGGTGTTTAAGCTACAGAAACTGCACAGAGCTTAAACACCTCTGCCATGGAATCTAGTTTGAACAAACATCTCCACAGCAACAGGAAGGACTGTTGATGCTGGCAGGTTGACATGTGTCTGAATCATTCATGAGGGACTGGACTTGATTTGTTGGAGCTCTGTGAAGAGTTGAAGTGCAGCTCTGTTGATGGTCTTAAATGGAGACCATGTGGATGAAGCTCTCCTCTCCACCTCCCAGTAACATGGTCCAGTCAGAGTCTGCTTCAACCTCTGGATCATCAGGACACAGCTCATCCTCTCACAACACACACCGTCCTGTTTAATGCCCCATCTTCCACCTGTAGAGAGGAGGAGAAAGAAGAGAGGAGGTGAAGGAGTGTTTCCAGAGTCTCCCTTCATCATCACATCCAGTAGAAAGAGCAGCAGGGACTTCAGTCCTGTTCAGAGCAGCAGTGGAGCAGCTGTGGAGCTCAGCCAGCTTCCTTTCAGCTTCATGTTAACGTGTTGGAGTGAACACACACAGACCTGCAGAGACTTTTAGCATCAAGTCTGTTTCCTCTGCAGATTTGACTAATAAACTGCTGAGAGTCCTGAACGCTTCATTACTGCACCAACACTTTAGTGATGGATTTACTGCTGCTCCATTTAAACAAAGATTTATTTATTTATTTATTTATTCATTTCGGCAAGTCAGTTCAATCATCTTCACACATCACAATCAATATCAGTATGAGTACAAGTGACCTGGCCGAAAGGGAAAGTGGGAGAAGCCAAAGCTTATCTAGTCCCGCCCCCATTACCCAGAGTACAGATTTAGGTTTTTTTATATATATATATATATATACATACATACATATACATACCGTTTTTGCCATGTAGCCCTACACGTCTGAAGAGCTTATCTCAGATCTTATCTTCACCAAATCCTCCCGAGATTTGGCTCCATCGGCTCGCATGCTTGCCAAAACCTCTCGCATGCCTGCCACATCCTCGTAGATGACATAGATGGTCTCACCCATCTTTCTTGCTTTCCGGTACAGCATGTGCAATCCAAATCCCAGAGCGAGCATTCCCGCTGTTGTACTCACAAACAGGTACACATCTTCCACATCCTCCACATCCAGAGCGGCAAGGCACAGGACTCTCCACTTGTCCCATCCATCCCTGGTGTAGCCCGCCTGGAAGGTCCCCGCTGGGCATTCGGGTTCACCAGAACCCGCCTTCCGTGTTGAGAACACTCTGTCAATTGCATTCAAGGACCAGTTTAACAGCTCCATTGCAGATCAGTTGATTCTCATCAGCTGTATCAGTTTGCCAGTTCTGCTCTTCAGTCGTCTCTCAGTTGTGGTACAATTGTACTACAGCGTGGCTTAATATCATCAGTCATACCCAGTTTTTTTTTTTTTTTTTTTTTTTTACAACCATTGACCTCTAACAGTGCTTATTCCTGTTCATTGTTTAGGTACATTGAGTTTTTTGTATTTATTCTTCATCCCGTCTCAACAACTGTCTGATGACCTTTGTCAGCTCTAACTCTGCATCGCTGTATAACGGTCCATGGTTAATTTAACAAATTTCTTTTTGAAGACACTCAGTGTTACTGAGTTCTTGACCTCCTCGTCCAATTTATTCCACTGTTTAACCCCTGTAACAGTTACAGAAAAGGATTTTAACGTGGTTCGTACTATTTTACGCTTGTATATTAGTTTCCCCCTTAAATCATGCTTCGTCTCTCTCTCCTCGAGTAGTAATTGCAGATTGCGAGGGAGGCATTTCTTTGTGGCCTTATACATTAGCTGAGCTGTTCGAAAGTTTGATAAGTCATTGAATTTGAGTATATTCGATTTGATAAATAACTGATTTGTGTGTTCCTTAAACTTGGCATGATGTATGATTCTCACTGCTTTTTTTTGGAGTATTAACAAGGGATGTGTGTTGCTTTTATACGTGTGTCCCCACACCTCAATGCAGTATTGCAAGTGTGGAGAGATAAGTGTGCAATACAAAAGATAAAGTGCTTTCTGATTTAGTAGTTTCTGTGCTCTCCAAAGTATGGACACACTCCTGGCCAGCTTACTTCGTAATTGTTTTATATGCGACTTCCAACTTAACCTATCATCGATGATCACTCCTAACACTTTGTTTTCGTTAACCCTTTCAATATTTATTCCATTTATTTGAATGTTAACGCTGGTGTTTCGGCCCTTTTTCCCAAACAGCATGTATTTTGTTTTCCCCAGATTGAGTGATAGTTTGTTTATATTAAACCACACATGAAGCTTTGCCATTTCAGTATTCACTGTTTCAACTACCTGGTTCAAGTCATCCCCCGAGCAGAAAATATTAGTGTCGTCCGCGAATATTATTAGTTTCAACATATTTGACACTTTATAAATGTCGTTTATATACAGTATAAACAGCTTTGGACCCAATACTGACCCCTGCGGGACCCCGCAGACTATACTCAAACAAGTTGATGTGTGTTCCCCCATCTTAACATACTGTGATCTCTTATTTAAGTAGCTTCTGACCCAATCCAGTGCTACTCCTCTAACACCATATCTTTCCAGCTTGTCTATAAGAATTTTGTGGTTAACGGTGTCAAATGCTTTTTTGAGGTCTATGAAAATTCCAATTGAGTGCAATTTCCGGTCAATATCATCAGTGATGATTTCCACCGACTCAGTTAGGGCCATAGCGGTAGAATGGTTCATTCTAAATCCATACTGGCTGTCGTCGAGTAGATTGTGTTTGTTTATGAAGTTGTCTAGCCTATTGTTAAATAGTTTCTCTAGTATTTTTGACAGTTGTGGTAGTAATGAGACTGGTCTGTAATTAGTAAATTCATGTATGTCACCATTCTTAAACAAGGGTACAACTTTGGCCACTTTCATTTTGTTGGGGAATGTCCCAGTTTGAAATGACAAGTTGCAAATGTATGTTAAAGGTGAAATGATCCCATCCAAAACAGTCTTGATTAGCCTCATATCAAGGTCGTTAACATCCGTAGATGTTTTTGCTACGCATGTGTTGACCAGGTGTCTAATCTCTGTTGTCTCCACTGGTGTGAGAAACAGTGAGTTTGGGTTTCTGCCTCCCTTTTTATCAAAGTGGTCCCAGTGCAGGTCAGTGTAATCTGGAATGTCCTTGGCTAGATCTGGCTAGTTATTGCTAACGTTAGCTTAGCTTGTTTGTTTGTTGATACAAAAGGCTCCAGCCTTCAAGGCTGATTGCAGAGATTGGTGCCTTGCAGGCTGGTTATTAGGCTAATGATGATTTCATATTGCATGTCATTATTAGGATCATTTCTACAATCAGCCTTGAAGGCAGCTGACTGAATAATGGCTTGCAGTATGAAATCATCATTAGTTTCACCCTGGAGCCTGTGGTAGACTTGTAGTCAAGACCACCTAAACCGAGACCAAGACACTACCAAGACCACAGAGTAAGACCAAGACCAAGACAGACCAAGTCAAGACCAAGACTAGTTCAGCTCGAGACCGAGGCCAAGACCAAAAAAAAAAACTAGTTTTTGTTGGCATGATAGGCTCATAGGGCCACACAGAAGAGGACTTAAGTCTCAACCATTATACATACCACATCCAACATTTAATAAAATAAAA
This sequence comes from Planiliza haematocheilus, assembly GCA_005024645.1. Taxonomy (NCBI): domain Eukaryota; kingdom Metazoa; phylum Chordata; class Actinopteri; order Mugiliformes; family Mugilidae; genus Planiliza; species Planiliza haematocheilus. The sequence continues at coordinate 108,017 of SRSE01001330.1, forward strand.
TATATAGTAATAAAATAAGGCTGCATTGCATGTTGATCATGTAGGCACCACCACCACCTATGTTAATGACCTTTGAATAAAAATGAAATGCTATTGAATTACATTATTATCAAATGAAAGTGACGGTAAAAATACACTATATTACCAAAAGTATTCGCTCACCTGCCTTTACTCATTCTATGAACTGAAGTGCCATCCCATTCCTAACTCATAGAATTCAATATGATGTCGGTCCACCTTTTGCAGCTATTACAGCTTCAACTCTTCTGGGAAGACTGTCCACAAGGTTGAGGAGAGTGTTTATAGGAATTTTTGACCATTCTTCCAAAAGCGCATTGGTGAGGTCACACACTGATGTTGGTCGAGAAGGCCTGGCTCTCAGTCTCCGCTCTAATTCATCCCAAAGGTGTTCTATCGGGTTCAGGTCAGGACTCTGTGCAGGCCAGTCAAGTTCATCCACACCAGACTCTGTCATCCACGTCTTTATGGACCTTGCTTTGTGCACTGGTGCACAGTCATGTTGGAAGAGGAAGGGGCCCGCTCCAAACTGTTCCCACAAGGTTGGGAGCATGTAATTGTCCAAAATGTTTTGGTATCCTGAAGCATTCAATGTTCCTTTCACTGGAACTAAGGGGCCAAGCCCAGCTCCTGAAAAACAACCCCATACCATAATTCCTCCTCCACCAAATTTCACAGTTGGCACAATGCAATCTGAAATGTACCGTTCTCCTGGCAACCTCCAAACCCAGACTCGTCCATCAGATTGCCAGATGGAAAAGCGTGATTCATCACTCCAGAGAACGCGTCTCCACTGCTCTAGAGGCCAGTGGCGGCGTGCTTTACACCATTGCATCCGACGCCTTGCATTGCACTTGGTGATGTGTGGCTTGGCTGCAGCTGCTCGGCCATGGAAACCCATTCCATGAAGCTCTCTGCGTACTGTACTTGGGCTAATCTGAAGGTCACGTGAAGTTTGTAGCTCTGTAGCAATTGACTGTGCAGAAAGTCGGCGACTTCTTTGCACTATGCGCTTCAGCATCCGCTGACCCCGCTGGCCTACCACTTCGTGGCTGAGTTGCTGTTGTTCCCAAACGCTTCCATTTTGTTATAATAGAGCTGACAGTTGACTGTGGAATATTTAGGAGCGAGGAAATTTCACGACTGGATTTGTTGCACAAGTGGCATCCTATGACAGTTCCACGCTGGAATTCACTGAGCTCCTGAGAGCGGCCCATTCTTTCACAAATGTCTTGTTTCACAGTCGGCATGCCTGAGTGCTTGAATTTATACACCTGGGGCCAGGCCAAGTGATTAGAACACCTGATTCTGATCATTTGAATGGGTGAGCGAATACTTTTGGTAATATAGTGTAGATTATGAGGGGATTTTTATGAGCCTGTCAGTCAAAATGAGAGACAACTAAAAAGTCTAGCTCAACCTCTGCATATAACGTCATTTTGTTGCTCATGTGATACTTTGAATCTGAACCATCTCCAAATTACTGAGCCACTGCTTTTTCTTTTACTAACCAGTTTCTCCTCCACACACTCTGCAGACGTTGTTGCTCCTCCTCTGTGCATGAAAGAGGAGGGACGGGGGGAGCAGTGCAGAGAGCTCCGGGTCAGCAGCTTGATGGAGCAAGGATCACAGCGCTAATTTGAACTATATCCATATACCAGATATAGTTTAAATACCGCATCACATTAAAACATAGATCCATATATTTATTAATGTGATATATCACCCAGCCCTATCTGATATGTTTAATCACCAACTGAATTTAATGTATTTGATGTAAAACTTTATTGTTCCTCAAAATGAAGACAAATACAAACTCATTTAAATAACTGTATAATGTTGAGCTTCATTCCTGGTCAACACACACATTGATGAGAACACATTTAAAATCTCAACACATCTGATTGATCATCAATCATTTCATCTTTTATTCTTTATTCAGATTGTGGAAATGCAGTTTGTCAGAGATCAGCTGTGATTCTCTGGTCTCAGCTCTGAAGTCCAACCCCTCCCATCTGAAACATCTGGACCTGAGATACAACAACCTGAAGGTTTCAGATGTGAAGCAACTTCTTGATCTTGTGAAGAGTCCAGACTATAAACTGGAGACTCTGTGGTGAGTAGAGGGTTCCAGTCAGTCCATGCTGCTTTCACCAGTATTTTCCTAAACACAGTTAGTATCAAAGATCCAGTGTTTCCTGTAAACCTGCAGCTTCCCAGTGAACAGAAAGTTACAGAGAGAGAGAGACAACAGCCAGCCAATCAGATGAGCCAGAAGCTTGTTGTGATCATGTGTTTGAGTTGATGTGAAGACGACTGTTGTTGTTGTGTTGATGTGTCCAGGAAATAAAGCTGGATTCCAGCTGACAGCCTTCCAAGATGTATAGAGACAGTGGTGGTCATTCATCAAATGTGATGAACAACTGATCACAGCTCTGAGATCAGTCTGACTGAAGCCTGCACATCACAGAAGCAGCATTACATTTAGTAACCATGAGCAGAGTCATCACATGTGTCATTAGTTTGATCAGATCTCTTCAATGACAGCCTCCATGTTTATTAGTCAGCTGATCTTTGTTTAAATGGAGCAGCAGTAAATCCATCACTAAAGTGTTGGTGCAGTAATGAAGCGTTCATGACTCTCAGCAGTTTATTAGTGAAATCTGCAGAGGAAACAGACTTGATGCTAAAAGTCTCTGCAGGTCTGTGTGTGTTCACTCCAACACGTTAACATGAAGCTGAAAGGAAGCTGGCTGAGCTCCACAGCTGCTCCACTGCTGCTCTGAACAGGACTGAAGTCCCTGCTGCTCTTTCTACTGGATGTGATGATGAAGGGAGACTCTGGAAACACTCCTTCACCTCCTCTCTTCTTTCTCCTCCTCTCTACAGGCCATGGACATACCAGTAAACAGGACAGTGTGTGTTGTGAGAGGATGAGCTGTGTCCTGATGATCCAGAGGTTGAAGCAGACTCAGACTGGACCATGTTACTGGGAGGTGGAGAGGAGAGCTTCATCCACATGGTCTCCATTCAAGACCATCAACAGAGCTGCACTTCAACTCTTCACAGAGCTCCAACAAATCAAGTCCAGTCCCTCATGAATGATTCAGACACATGTCAACCTGCCAGCATCAATAGTCCTTCCTGTTGTTGTGGAGATGTTTGTTCCATGTCTTCTCTTGTCTCTGGTGAGTTTAGAGACTAAAAGATGATTTAAAAGCAGCTGAAGATAAAACATGAAGCTGTGGACTGTAAAGCTCACAGTCAGACCAGAGTCTCCATCAGATCCATGCTGGAGCTGGAATGAGTCTTCATCAAAACCGTCCATCCAGAGGACATCTCTTTTCTGTCTCTACCCAGCTGGCCTTAGGCAGATGGCTTCCTCCATATGAGCTGACCTTTTATTCAAGGTTTCTTAATGGTATGGACAGGTGTCAATCTGTTTGATTAGCCAATCAGTGATGTTCAAGTTGACCTACCTGGTAACCAGATGGGTGGGACTGAGAGGAAAGAGACGGAGCGAGACAGAAAGAAAGAAAGATACTGGACGCTCAGTGGAGCCTTTTCTGTCTGGAATTCTACTTAATTGATGCTAAAACGTGACCACACTGAGGACTGATGCTAGTTAGCTCCTCATGCTAACAGTATGAGAGACTTGTTGTTGGGAAACACTTCCTGCACCAAGCTGCTGAGAACCTACTGGATGCTTCTGAACTGACACTGCTTAAGGAGGCTTTACCAAACTATATCTAACAGCACTCATGCACAAATGGGCTCCAACATGCTCCAATGGTTTGGTACCGTACACTAATGAACTAAGAATCTATTCAAAATACATTTTCTTTTAATATTAAAGGCAACACCTGGGGCGTATTGCACAAAACTAGGATTAACACATCCAGGATAAGTTACTGATGAATGCGAAACAAGAGCGTGAAGGCTTAATTGGTTGCACAAAGACCAGGCCAGGATCAACGGACACGGATTCATCAAGCCAGAGGGGTATTGCACAAAACCAAGATTAGGGATTAAGCCGGGATATGTTGATTATCCCGGCTTAATTTAGCCTCAAGTCGGTTGCATGAAAGCAGCTCAAACTTAACCCGGCTAAGTTACTATGGTGATTTATTCTCTGCAGCTAGCCTGCTCCAGACCAGGCTAACAGCCAGGCTAAGATTAATCCTGGTGATCCACCTGTATTTCCACCGTCAATCCTGTGAGGATTTAATGTGTTTTACAGCATGACCATGGTCTTTCTAAGTATGTTGCATCATTTTAATTATCCTGTATTAAAATATTACATATTTATAGTAATTTCTCATTTGATTTAAATCTTTTGGCCAATTGTAATTGCACTAGTCTTTTTATATTGATTTAAGTGGTAGTATTATTACTCTGGCCAAGTGTTATATGAAATTTTCAAATTGCTGTCAAAGGTTTCATAAATATGTGTTTTATTGCAGTAATTGAGATTACAAAACACAGCTAATGAAGTTGCAAAGGTGTTTTTAATGAAATCTGTGACAAGGGCAATATAGTATATATAGGTCCAACTCCCATTCACCTGTTCCCTCTTCATAATGGCTTGCCCCTTTTTTGGAGGATGTGCTGGATGAGGAAGCCCTAATCCTCAGACTGTACCACAGATGGTCTGTGTTACATTCAGATGGTTTGCAAGTGGGAGCTTCCTTTATTCTGTTGATGATGCAGAGAACCTCAATAAAGGAACCATTTTCTGCACAATAAGACGTGTTTGTCTGGCACTGAAATCATTTAGCAACATATTCATCCCGTTCCCTGGCCACAGAAGACCCCTCTACATCAAGGAGCAGTTTTACATGATTTCAGGTCACCTCAATTTCATTGTGCAACCATTAGTTTCTAATTTGATCAGTTACAGTTGGATACTAACTATTCTTTGTTACTGTAAGCACCTTGGACATCGTATGTCTAACTCTGCCGTGTTTTATAAATGATATCTTGTATAGTCAGGTGAATTCTCTTGTGTGCTGCTGGGAGACAAAGGAGTGGCTGTTGATGTTGCTCCCATCTTCCCAGTCAACATTAATGGCAGACTCATGAGGGATTTTTATCACTTTATTTTTGGATTTAGCCTCTTTAGTTAATAAAAGATCTGAAATGTCACTTTTTGGTGTGTGCGTTTTGTTTAGCATTGGTGGTTCTCTTTTAAATTCTACTTGACATTCATGAAAGAGGGAGGACATCACAATGTTTTCTTTTTTATTTATTTATTAGGCAGTCCTCCTTTGTCTTGGTTGCTTGGATCCTGGAATAGAGAGAGCAAAAGCAACAAAGATTAAAACATTGTATTGCACTTATGGTTACTGTGTACACTGAAATACTCACTTCTCTTTCTAGTTCCTGGATTTCCAGGTCCAGTTTCCTGAGTGTCCCGCGTTTAATCTCAAGATCCAGCTCCATTTCTTGGAGCTCTCTGTTCTCGAGTCTAATTTCAATGTCTGCCAGCTCTATCTGTCTCTCCAAGTGCTGTACAGAGTTATGACAGTTTGTGACGTCTGTAAAAGAAATGTCAATCAGCATAGCAGGATTTGTGCATAATGTAGATTTACTTTGGCCAATACTCACAATGTTACCAGGCTGCTTAGGAGACTGTGCAGCATCTGGGTCCTGTGACATATTTTCTATTAGAACCACATCTTCATAACCTTTATGGACTAAATAAGCAGGATATTTCCATAAACTTGACACACCTCAAGCCTTCTGGAGTCCAGTGACACAGTCTCCTCTTCTGCCTATTCACTAATCTATTCACCTCATTTGTTCATTGTTATCTACTTTAAAGTCACTTACCAGCCTGCAAAATGTTCTCATATTTAATTTTAATTTGATGCCAGGTCCTTTCTGGCCAGACAAGTTTGTTCTTTATGAAGGACAGAAAGAAAGAAAGATAAAATAGATAAAAACGTAACATGAGAAAAATAGATTAAACACACACATTGTGGACAATTAAAAAATTACTTTTTTAAAAAAAATCAAAAAATTCGTAAAAATATTCAAAAAATAAAAAAAATAAAAAATAAAAAAATAATTCAAAATATTCAAAATAAAGAACTTCAAAAAAATAAAAAAAATAAAAAAAATTCAAAACAATTTAAAATAAAAAAATAAAAAATAAATAAAATTCAAAAATATCCCCCAGTCAGACATTCTGAACACTGATCATGTGACTGAAAACAATCAAGAAGTAAGTGTGCGGCTGATTCAGGTGTCCATAAGTTACTATTCCAGCTGTGTGTGTCTGTGCGTTTGAGTTATGCACACATAATGACAGATGACACACTCTTTGCTTGACAATGGCAGGTGAACAACAGTCGCCTGTGAGTGTATGTGTGGCGAAGTTTAAACAAGAATGAAGGGATTGCAGGGATCCAATTGTCCTTTCCAGTGCAGATGAGAGAGAGAGAGTGAAGACTGTGACTGCCTGGTTTTATCAGCTCACTGGCCAGGTGTTCCCAATTGCTCCAAATTAGAGCCGCCCACTGAGGTACCTGCTGAAACATACAAAACAAGACAAGGGGGAAAACACAAACACAGGTCCTGTAATGGAGTGAGGGGGTCATAATGTTTTGGCAGTCTATTACTGTAATGCTAAAATGGAGTAGGAGGGCCATAGTGTCAGGTTCTGACCCCCTACAGTACTGCAGTAATGGTTTGGGGAGGGGGGGTTTTAATGTTTTGGCACTCTGTGTCTGTGTGAATGTGCTCCTCTTCTGCTGCGTGTGTCAGCATGTATAAGCTCGTTAGGGTCTGGTTGTCATGGCCACCAGGGCCAACTGTGCTGAAGTCTCCTTCTGCCTCTCACCTCTGCCTGAGTCAGAGGGAGGACGTGTCAGGGATGTTCTGTCAGGAGTTGCAGCAAAGCAGCCAGATAGAATTTGTATTTAAAATAAAGGGTAATATTTGATCAGAGTGGTTCAAGCTATATTCTATTTGTGGGCTACCTGACCTTTATTATTCTGAAATATGGATTCTAGATAGATACTTTATCGTTGAGAAACTCTGGTTAACTGCTCGTTTGAGGCACAAATGTTTTCTGTTTACAACTGTCGCACATATTACAAGAGGACTGTTCTGCTTTCTTTTGTTTTATATTAACTTATACAGTTTTAAGTTAAAGGGATTCAATTCAATTCAGGTTCGAGTCAAACAGTTCAGCTTTGTGTGATGTCTCGTTGGCGCCCTCTGGTGTATCTTTCCAGAAAATGCAATGAAGAATCCATCACAGTGAGCAGGGGCTCTCCCCAGGGCTGCAGTCCTCTTCTCTTCAGCCTGCTCACCCACGGCTGCACAGCCAGACTCTGCAGTATCCACGCTGTCAAGTTTACCAATGACACGGCCGTGGAAGACCTTAAGGACAACAATGAGTCTGCATCCACTAGGCGAGGCAGCTAACAACATATTGCAGACATCATAACCTCTCTCTCAATGTGGATAAGACCAAAGAACTTGTGATACACTTTAGGAGGGCTTACAAACAACAAAATAAAAATAATTATTTTATTTATGAAAATTATGTGGTTGCATAAATGTGCACGCCATTAAACTAATACTTTGTTGAATCATTTCAAATTGTGACAATGAAACTCAGACAGGTCCTTTTAGAACTATGTGTTTATCATCTGGTAGAGTGTGCATTATTTGACCAACCCATCCGGCGCTCAGATCATGTTGACCCTCTATCAGTGACCTGTAGTTGGCATTTTGTTGATCATGGGATGCCAGGCGAAGGAGAAAATCCTCTTGAATACCTTTAAAACAACAGAAGGGGCAGTAGTAACATTACTGTTATGTCTGTTGTTAACGTTTGATTTGCTTGACTGTGACTCTCACTCTGAGAACCAACAACGCTAGTTTTGTCTTTGAATAAACAACCAGTCATCTTTAACATTTTCATTTTGATCTTTAATAATTCATGTATACATCAAACACACTTCACTCAAAGCTGGAGACGACACCACAAACTGGTAGAAAATGTGCATTTCTTCTTTAAGATTTGAAGGTGTGTGCTCTTCATCAGGACTCTTCATCCTCCTCTTCCTCCTCTTCTTCCTCCTCTTTTTATCCTTCTCTTCTTCTTCCTCCTCCTCTTCCTCTTCCTCCTTTTCCTTCTCCTCTTCCCCTTTCTCTTCCTCCTCTTACGCCTTTTCCTGTTCATCCTCATCCTCCTCCTTTTCTTCCGCCTCTTCCTCTTCCTTTTCTCCTCTTCCTGTTCCTCCTGCTCGTCTTCGTCCTCCTCTTCCTCTTCTACCTCTCCGTCTTCCTCCTCTTCTTCCTCTTCCTCTTCCTCCTCCTCCTCCTCCACAAATGAAGCTAAATGTTCTTCCTCCTCCTCCTCTTCATCATCCAGTGTCTGAACTAAACTACAGCAGATTACAGCGTTAAAAACAAACTAGATCTAACATCTCCTTAAATATGTCTCAATTAAACCTTCATAGAAACAAGCTCTTCAAATCTACACGTCTCTTTCTAGATCAACATGATCTTCAAACCACTAAAGCTGATCATGTTTACATCCTTACAAACACTTTTTAATCACACTCACTAGAGAAATGTTGTTTGAACTCGTCCTTCAGCGCCCTCAGCGTTTTAGTTTCCACTTTCTAAATTCAGTTTCTACTTTGTGATTTTACTCCATTTTCATTGGACAAAGCTGGTAAAGGTCAAAAGTCATGGTTGGTTTTGGTTCCAAATCTAAAAAGGGCTGTAGAACAGGTAAGTGCTGAGCCTGCTTTAGAGTTAAAGAAAGTCTAAACCTCTTTCTGCAGCGCCCCCTGCTGTGTGGACGTCAGCGTCTAAACAAGCTGCTCATTAACTGGAACTAAGATTTCATCATTTTAGTCGCAACTCAGAAGCATTTAGTGATTAATTCAAGTCTTTTCTAATCATCAATATTTCTATTCATGTATTTTATTAAGAATAATCAAAACATTCTCCTGGTTTGATGCTGATCAACCAGAGAATTGAACTAATTTCTGTGTCTAAATGTTTGAATTGTAAAATCAGGAGGAAATCGACCCAGATCAGAAAGAAGTTGATGAACTGATGGACTAATATCCTGGGATAAAAGATTCAGAACTGAATATAAACACATGAGCTTATCAACACTGTGCTATACAGATATGTATAGCCTGTATAAAAACATGCAGCACCTCAGCACCATCAGTAGCATTTGATAGTACTTCACAGTGTGTTAGATGAGATAGTGTAGCAGCTAAAGCTCTAATAGCTACTTGATGTGCAGCCTCCTTCTCTCTGTGACCACAGGACGTTTGGTCAAGTTGTTAACTGAATGCTGTCCAGAGGATTTGGACTGTTCCTCTGCTAGCGTTAGCCTTAGCATGTCTTTGCTGCAATAATACTTTAGCTGTATTTAAGGACTGACATGTCACGGTAGTATGGGAGTCTAGGAGGCGTCCGTGTTGTTATTGTCACGTGATCAGTGACTAGTCCACATGATGCTTAAAGAGTCATGGTACAGCAGTAAAGTCCAACCCCTAATGTGGACTAGAAGACGTTTCCTTCAAGTCTTCAGCTCTGGGAACGGTCCCAGGGAATGGTCCCAGGTTCAAATCCGGGACCAGCCCATTTTTTTGGAGCAGTAGTGACTGGAAAAGCAGCTTTGGCAAGTTCTTCACCATCCAGGGTTATCCTGAAAATAATATGATGCATAAACACACACGCAAAAGAGGAAACAGGAAACATTTGTGTTGACTCCTCCTTCATTCTGTTTCCTGGTTTCAGTTTAGTTTCTCTTTCTCCAGCATCCTGTCGCAGATATTTTTCTCTCCGCGTCAAACTCCGTCTGAAGGTAATGAAGCAGTTTTGAATGTTTTCTTGGTTAACATCAGATGTCAGCAGCTCAGCTCCAACAGAAGCAGCAGAAATCTGCAGCTCCATAAATTCACGTTAATCTGAGTCAGAGCTGAAAGTCCAGAGTCTGGAGGAGGACTAGTATGAAAATGATCCGCCATTTCTAGTCTCTGCGTGATCAGCGCCAGACCTGCTTCCTAAATATGATTTCAACTTCTTTGATTATTTCCATCCATGACACAGTCTTTGATTTGAAATCTGTCTCTAGAAGTTTGATCTGCTTTTCTAACGGGAAGCGCTGAAAGTAACTAAGTACTTTTACTCCAGTTCAACATAGAGACGCTTTCTACATGATAGACACATTTCTATCTAGAATATAGAAGAGTTTCAAACATGGAATGGACATGAGATATGTTGTGTTCATATGTAAATCTATGTCTGATATCTAGAGTTTTCTATCTAGAAGGTAAATCTATTAAAGACTCAAGTGGTGTTTCTTGTCACCTCCTCAGTATATGAATGAAAACATATTAGTGTGAGATTGTGTTTCTCCTGGTCCCACTGTGCTACATATCTGCTGACAAGACACCACAACATGTTACAAGACAGAATAGAAAAGGAATAAATGAACAGAAGGTTTACTAGTATATGAAGAATGTGTCTAAAAATATATACAAGATATTTAATGTCTGTATAAAATATAGAAAGTCTATGAACTGGAAGATAGTATAAAATATATACGTTGATCATGATGGACCTGAGTTTGTTGAAAGTCTCAGTGTCAGTGAACGCATCATGTGTGTCCTCCATGGCTCCATCTAGTGGACGGATAGTAGAAGTACAGCAGCTGATGAAAAAGAGCCAATCAGTGGAGGATCAGCTGATCTGTTTACAACATGAATGATTAGTGTTTCAGCAGCATGGACCAGAGGGAGGACAGACTGGAGAGACCTGGACATGGACCTGGACCTGGACCTGGACCTGGACCTGGATCTGGATCTGGAGCCAGACGTGTGTCCTTGAAAAGCGACCCGTTAAAGGAAATTCTTACTGATTTTAAACAGAGTCAAAGGTAAGTTGTTAATATTTCATCAGAATTAAAGGATTTGAATCAAAGAGAATTTTCCTGAATAATTGATCTAATTTAATCAGTGATGTTTTTCTATCAGGACCCGTCAGAGACCAGAGTCTGATCACCATGAACCCAGCTGTGTGTCCTTGAAGAGCGACATGTCCAAGGAATTTCCTATAGATTTTAAAGGAGGACGTGGTTCTGGTCCAGAGAGGTAAAGTGTCAGTAAATCTGTCTGACTTGAGGAGCTGATGGTTCTACTTTCATTCATTCAGATTCAGATTCAGAAAACTTTATTTGTCCTCAGGGGACAATTTAAGACACAAGTGAGCAGCATGACGTGGAAGAACGAGACACTTTGAAGGAAGAAGAAACACAAACTAGAACAATAGAAATGATCTCCAGATAACTATGCATTAAATCAGTGGTTCTCAACTGGTCTGGCTTCAGGACCCACCATCAGCCCTTAATGACAAGCTGTGACCCAAATCAAAGACAATGTTCAACTTCTCAAATGTATTGAATGAAAAGATTCTGTAGTTTGAACCTGAGATAGTAGAATAGAATATGACAGGATGAAAACACAATCAAACAAATGTAATGATGAACCACAATGACCAGAGAGGGAACTATTCCCTTTTACACTCAATTAGCAGCATTTTCATTCAAACCAAAACTCTTCACTTCAGTAACTTCAGTCTTTTTTAGCTGAGTACCCACTGATTGAATATCTAACCATGTCCTATTAAAACTATTCAGTCACTTCTTCAAGTATTAATCATAAGGCTGACATGACAATCAGAACATTTCAGTAACAGTAGTCGTCTTCTGAAGTACTCAACAGGTTCATCTTTGGTGTTTTGTTTCCAAATGCTGCTTCAGTTTTGAGGCTTCCTGCTTTCAGGTGCCAACACCTCGCTGCACTAGACACACTGAGGTCTTTGTCCTCCTTTGTCCTCAGTATAAGACAATCCATATCTCATATAACCTGCGTGGTAGCTGCGTTTAGCCGTGCTAAATTAGCATATGGAAACAAACTTTGTGGATCTTCTTCAACAGAGCTCCAGGCGTCACGTGATGTTTTTTTGTTGACACCTCCATATTGGCAGGAAAACTCTGAGTTAAAATGAATGGAGCCAGAGCTGATTTCAGGCCGTCAGAGTTTACTGAGCACTTTAAACAGATAGAAACTGAGCAGTACAAGATAAACTCCACACATTAGATATCACAGACCCTTATCATGTCCCAGGTGTGCTTTCTTCTAGCATTGAAACAGGAACAATGTTCCTGACCTGTAGTATCAGATATATAGAAGTACCTCATTAACTTTCCTTGGTCCTACTCCAGAGTCACTGAAAGCAAACACTGAAGAATTTATCTGAGGAGGTTCATGACAGTAACGTAACTACAATAACAAGTAACTGTTTCATTTCTTTCTCATTGTGAGTAGTTTTAGTGCTGAATGATCAACAGCCCTTTGTAATCCACGTTATAAACATGAGCCTAACTTGCCTTTATGAAAAGAAATCTGTTGGACATGATGTTTAAAACATGATAAATAAACAAGACATCACACTTGGAAATGCTGAGTGGAGGACGTGTGAGGGCTCTTTATGTTTCCTGCTAAGATGAGTGTCTGTTGGTGGTGTATGTGTGATAGAGTTCTGACAGACAGGCCAATGATCTTAGAGCAAACCCAGACAGTGCTCTGCAGTCGCTTTCTGTTCTGGAGGCTGATGGAGTGGAACCAGCAGGTTATGGAGAAAGTGACCATGCTCTCAATGAAACTAGAATAAAAAGTCTGTAGAATGTTTCTGAGTTTCTTAAGGAGGTATTGCCATTGCTGACACCCCCTGAGAGTCTCTTCTGGTGGTCTTTCATCTCTCTTCCTCTTTGGGTTAAAGCTGCTTCATCACTCTTGCGTCACTGAGTTTATACAACACGTTTGTTTCATCCTTTTACTTCTGACGTCTCTGCTTTGAATTTATTCTCATCAGTTTTTATCCAACATGCACATTTATCTGTGGTGGTTTAGTTTCAGGATCCAGCAGCAGAGACAAGACTCTGGACCTGGACCTGGATCAGGATCTGGAACCAACTGTGTGTCCTTGAAGAGCGACTGGTCCATGGGAAGGCTCATTGGTTTTAAAGGAGAACGTGGTTCTGGTCCAGAGAGGTAAAGTGTCAGTAAATCTGTCTGACTTGAGGAGCTGAGGATAAATAAACGTTGACTTGCTCATGTCTGTTTCATCTCTGCTGCTTAGATGTTGTAGATGTTTCCTCAGAAGATAAACAGATGTTGATCTAAAACAACACAGACACACTGGAAGAAGAAGATAGACAACATATAGATCTACAGTAGAACAATCACTAACTTTCTACAAGTCACATGGTTTGAGGAACTTGCTGAATTCTTGCTTCTTTTCCAAAGATCTTCTAAAATGGCCGACACAGTAAGTGTCAGGCCTTAGAGGAGGAGACAGATAAGAGACTGATCTTTGAAGCAGAGTAGTGTCTTCAGTCTTTAATCAGCTGTTCAGTCTGTTTCCATGGAGACAAGTCTTCACTGTGGACCAGAGAGAGAGAAGATGAGATGTGTCTGAGGAGAGGAGGAGCTAAACTAATGCTAAGCTAAGCAGAGTTCATATAGACACAGTCTGCACATTAGTATGAAACATTGAGGAAGAGAGTCAGCAGCTCCACGTCTGAGGCCTCGGCCTGCAGGTCTTCTTCATGGTAGAGACTCAGATGAAAGTCATCAGCTGTAACGCTGCAGAGGAAGTGGAGCAGGAGAAGAAAAACTCCTGGTTCATCTACGTTCTAGTCTTCATGGACACTCGTGACCTTTGGTTTATTCCTGGAAGAGTCAACATTGTTATGTCCAGAAACTAAACTGAGACAAAGACGTCTGGACTAGAAGACGTTTCCTCCAAGTGTTCAGCTCTAAATGACTGGTGGGGAGTTTAGGTTTTTATCACCTGAAGGTCACATGACTAGAGTCTGTTAATGACCTGATACTTACCTGGACCTGGACCTGGACCTGGACCTGGAGGAACCTGTTCTGATGAACCTGGTGGTTCTCTGATGATCCATTAATGTCCAGAGACTCCTCAGATGTTCAGAACATGTGGACATTGTTGTCCCTTGTCCTTAAGGTGTAGGTGGACAGCTGAGTCCTGACCTGAAGACCTTGTTTGAGTCGTAGAAAAGATAAACTCAGGATGAGTTGGGGGGAAGGACATCCAGACTATTTTGTGTAGACACTTTGTTTGTAAGTGTCCAAAGTTCAAATAGTGAAATATGTTTGAGGAGACAAAGAAACAGCTGATGGCTCTGAGGTGAAGAACATGTGCCTCGCTAGGATTATCATCTCTAACATGATCAGTCAGAGAGTCTGAGGTTTCTTAATGTTTCTGTCTGCTTTGTTTTCTGTGTGGCTGATAATGGCCTGTCAGTCACTCACTGTGGACTGGTGGATGTTTTACAGTCTTCAGTCTCTGGCTCTGGGTTCCTTCTCCAGCTGATTGATCAGGGAGGCAAAGCTTTATGAAACAGCTGCAGACTGAGCTGTTGATGGTCAGTGGGATCAGCAGGACTAGTAAACCTTTACCACTACAGAGACTCATCTGATTCACTCTTCACATCCACATATCACTCCAGGGACATTTACATTGTCTTTGTCTCTGTGTGGACAGACATGATGAGAGCTAATTGTTGATGATTGGTCCACAGAGTCCACCAGCAGAGCTCAGAGGTTCTCAGTGGTCAGTCTGCCCAGCAGCATCAGACACAGCTGGACTCCATCTTTCTGGTCTGTACATGTACAACAACTACTTTCCATCATCTCCATGCTGCACTTTGTAGACCAGTGGATTGTCAGTGTGTCCAACATGGATCTGATGTTTGTCTCCATGATTTCATTCTGCTTGTGTCATTCATATGGTATTCTGTTCCAGCTGCTGGAGGACAACATCATGACTTTTGTGAAGAACCAGCTGAAGAAGATCCAGAAGGTTCTGAGTCCAGATTACCCAGAATGCTCAGAGAGTCAGAGGGAGGCTGAGGAGGTGTTGGAGGGTGAGGATGAAGAGCAGAGGAGGAGCAGCAGAGATTTTTTTGTGAAGATCACAATGAACTTCCTGAGGAGAATGAAGGAGGAGGAGCTGGCTGACTCTCTGCAGAACAGTAAGAGGATTTCTCTAAACATTGAAGCTGCTGGAGAAATGGGACATTTACTAATGTCTCCAGAGATGAACCAAGATATATTCACACACTCATTCTTTAGAGCAATGACATGTTGGAATATTTACTGGAGACTTTATTCATTCATCTTATTACTTGTTTCTTCATTCAGGACTTGTTTCTCATGAAGTTTGTGGACGTAAAGTTAAATGTGCTCTGAAGGAGAAGTTCCAGTGTGTGTTTGAGGGGATTGCTAAAGCAGGAAACTCAAGCCTTCTGAATGAGATCTACACAGAGCTCTACATCACAGAGGGAGGGACTGCAGAGGTCAATGATGAACATGAGGTCACACAGATTGAAGCAGCATCCAGGAAAGCACACAGACCAGAAACAAGCATCAGACAAGAAGACCTCTTTAAAGCCTCACCTGGAAGACATGGACCAATCAGAAGAGTGATGACAATGGGAGTGTCTGGCATTGGGAAAACAGTCTTAACACAGAAGTTCACTCTGGACTGGGCTGAAGACAAAGCCAACCAGGACATCGTCTTCATATTTCCACTGACTTTCAGAGAGCTGAATGTGTTGAAAGAGAGAAAGTTCAGCTTGGTGGAACTTGTTCATCACTTCTTTCCTGAAACCAAAGAAGCAGGAATCTGCAGCTTTGAAGAGTTCCAGGTTGTGTTCATCTTTGATGGTCTGGATGAGTGTCAACTTCCTCTGGACTTCCACAAGACTGAGATCCTGACTGATGTTACAGAGTCCACCTCAGTGGATGTGCTGCTGACAAACCTCATCAGGGGGAAACTGCTTCCCTCTGCTCGCCTCTGGATAACCACACGACCTGCAGCAGCCAATCAGATCCCTCGTGAGTGTGTTGACATGGTGACAGAGGTCAGAGGGTTCACTGACCCCCAGAAGGAGGAGTACTTCAGGAAGAGATTCAGAGATGAGGAGCAGGCCAGCAGGATCATCTCCCACATCAAGACATCACGAAGCCTCCACATCATGTGTCACATCCCAGTCTTCTGCTGGATCACTGCTACAGTTCTGGAGGATGTGTTGGAAACCAGAGAGAGAGGAGAGCTGCCCAAGACCCTGACTGAGATGTACATCCACTTCCTGGTGGTTCAGACCAAAGTGAAGAAGGTCAAGTATGATGGAGGAGCTGAGACAGATCCACACTGGAGTCCAGAGAGCAGGAAGATGATTGAGTCTCTGGGAAAACTGGCTTTTGATCAGCTGCTGAAAGGAAACCTGATCTTCTATGAATCAGACCTGACAGAGTGTGGCATCCATATCAGAGCAGCCTCAGTGTACTCAGGAGTGTTGACACAGATCTTTAAAGAGGAGAGAGGACTGTACCAGGACAAGGTGTTCTGCTTTGTCCATCTGAGCGTTCAGGAGTTTCTGGCTGCAGTCTACATGATCCACTGTCACACCAACAGGAAGACAGAGGTGCTGGAGGACTTCCTGGGAGGAAACTACAATAACTCACCTCTGGATGAATTTCTGAACAGAGTCATGATTAAATCCCTGGAGAGTAAAAATGGTCACCTGGACCTGTTAGTTCGCTTCCTTCATGGCCTCTCTCTGGAGTCCAACCAGAGACTCTTAGGAGGTCTGCTGGGTCAGACAGAGAACAGTCCAGAAATCATCCAGAGAACCATCAACAACCTGAAAGAGATGAAGACTGGTAAAATCTCTCCTGACAGAAGCATCAACATCTTCCACTGTCTGATGGAGATGAACGACCTCTCAGTTCATCAGGAGATCCAAGAGTTCCTGAAGTCAGAGAACAGATCAGAGAAGGAACTCTCTGAGATCCACTGCTCAGCTCTGGCCTACATGCTGCAGATGTCAGAGGAGGTTCTGGAAGTGTTCAGCCCGTATCAGTACAACACATCAGAGGAGGGACGATGGAGACTGATCCCAGCTGTGAGGAACTGCAGAAAGGCTGAGTGAGTCCTGATGTGATCATTAACAGAATCAATCAGTGGAGATTAGTAGTTTAGTTCTTCAGACGTTCTCATTCTTCTAAAAACAGTGTTCCACTTGTTGACTGCAAACATCACAGTCAGTTGTATTTAGTCCCAGATGTTCTCCAGCTGTTTAAAGCTGTTCTTCTAGTTATTGACTCTTTTCCTTCTATTTCTCTGTCTTATTATTCTCTCCATCAGTAAGTTAGTTTAGCTGAAGCAGCCTCTGAGGCCTCACGTTACAATGATGAGAGGATATTGAAGGCTGTTTCTAGAGTACAGAATAATCCTGAAGTCAGTGAAGTGGCTCCACATCAACATCTATCTAAAGCTTGTTAAGATCAACATGAGCCACCGTAAACTACTGATCATCCCACACAGAGACTGACCCATCAATGGAGCATTTTATTGACTGAGTTCAACGTTTCATTTGAAGGAGAGAAGTCCAGTCACATGGTCTTGTTTTTACGTCTTTCTTTCTATTTGTTTCCTGTCTTGTTGCTGTAGAGAAGAGTTGAAGCAGGAAATGCTCAGAGGTCTGAATATATAAGAGCAGAACGGTAGAAGTCTGACTTGTTAAAGAGATGTGAAACACACAAAGGTCAGAGTTTAGTTTGACAGATAAAACCCTGAGAACATCTTTGTGATGACTTGATGGTGAAAAGAATTCAACCTGATTGTTTGTTCATTGTGTTTGTGCTGAACAACTAAAGCTGAGCCAGTCCTGTGTCCTCCACATGGAAATATTTCACCATGTTCATACTGAATGATGTCCAGGTCTGAGGTTGTCAAGTGATGACTTTCATTTGTGTTGGACTAAAGACTAAATGTTCCACTTGTGGACTGAAGCTGACGGCAGCAGGTCCACAGCAGAGATCATCTTTCCAACTGGAACTGTTCACTGAGCTGAACTCAGTCAAAAGATCCAGAGTCCATTAAACAGTGAAGACAGTCCAGGTGTTTGTCTCATCCAGATGTCCTCATGATGGGATCAGATTAGGGTTGCCAACCGTCCCTTGAAACACAGAATCGTCCCGTATTTAGAAACAAAGTAGGCGTCCCGTATTGAGCTGAAACAGGACGCACTTTGTCCCGTATTACAGAGAGAATCCAAAATAGTGTAAAATGTCAATGGAATGAATGAATAACAGGACGCTTTATATGAACATTTACGGTAAACTTATTCCCAGGCCGTCTCCTGCTCTGTGACCAATGAGCTGACAGCAGGAATCCCTCTCATCTCATTGGTCGAGGTACTGTTGCTTGAGAAGAAGATACCAGAAGACAACAAAGCAACAACTTTTCCTCACACTTTCTGTTTGCACTTTTCTTATTGCACTATTACAAGAGGAATGTTCTGCTTTCTATTGTTTTCTATTCATTTCTACAGTTTTAAGTTCAGCAGGACAGGTTTCTGTTTTATTCTGTTCATCTGCACATTCAACTAAACAAAGGTCTGAGAGAGATGATGAGAATGATTGTTTCCTGTCAAACACAGTCAGAGAAGATGAGCTGAACCACTGATGTGGAGACAAAATGTCCAACAGGATGTGTCCAACTGTCCACTCATCAAACCCATCATGTTCATAGAAATGTCTTCTTCCATTATAACAGGTTTTATTTATTTGTCTCATGACAGACTTTCTAACTGTGGACTCTCAGAGAGTCACTGTGAAGTC
Organism: Planiliza haematocheilus; assembly: GCA_005024645.1. Classification (NCBI taxonomy): domain Eukaryota; kingdom Metazoa; phylum Chordata; class Actinopteri; order Mugiliformes; family Mugilidae; genus Planiliza; species Planiliza haematocheilus. The sequence goes on from SRSE01001330.1 coordinate 126,799, forward strand.
GTGGCCTCAGCTCTGAAGTCCAACCCCTCCCATCTGAAACATCTGGACCTGCTTGGAAACAGCCTGCAGGATTCAGGAGTGAAGCATCTGTCTGCTGGACTGGAGAGTCCAAACTGTAAACTGGAGACTCTGATGTGAGTTTTCATTTATTTTCTTCTCAGGCTTCTGAAGAATGGAGATCCAGTTTAGATGAGTTCTCTTGTCAGGACTGTCAGATAGAAAAGGAGCTCAAAGAGTTTAAATGAAGGAGCATCATGTTCCTGAACATCAGCAGGTATCTCCTCAGTCATCAGACGTGCACAGGTACGGGCTATTGTTGCTCTGGAAACAGCCCGTTTGCCCTTAGTAGCTGAGCTGCCCCTCTGGAGAGAGTGCCTTTTTATTTGCTGTTGTGTCTCCATCAATACAATGAGCCCATAACTGGTAAAGTAGAAGTGTTCATTCATTCATTCATCAGCTGGAACAGCTTGTTCCTGTGGTTGAACAGGAAGTGATAACGTGATCACCAGAGGTGGGAAGTAACCAAGTACAAATACTTTGTTACTGTACTTAAGTAGATTTTTCAGGTATCTGTACTTTACTTGAGTATTTCTTTTTCTGATGACTTTTTACTTTTACTACATTTGTACACAAATATGTGTACTTTCTACTCCTTACATTGTAAAAACAGGCTGGTTCCTTTTTTAACCTCCACGGATGACAAGACGTAAAAGACGTGACATGATGGGACATGACTAGAGCATGGGACTAGAGAAGGAAAGTCAATGATGTGCTCATAAAATGAGCGGCCTGTTGGTGATACCTGTTGACCTGATGCTGATGCTGAAGGTGCCTGTTATCAATCCATGGAAATTGACAGGGGACTGACAAACTGAGCCTAGAATTAGACCAGTGGCTTCATATTTAGTAAAAAGGTGATCTATGCACATGAACACAGTTGTAAAGATAAATACCCTCTGATACCCTCCATCAGCTCTACACCTGTGTTCCTGTCTTCTTCTTCTACTGGGTTGAACAGGCAGCCTGTTGACAGCGTTGCCAAGTCAGCTTATTATAAGTGACTTTGGGCTTGTTTTCCTGTAAAGTCTCTTACAAATATTGGTCGTCACGGGTCACGTTTTCTTGGGGCTGGTTTCTAAAGTGTAGTTGCTTATTTGGGCTTGTTCCCAGATCCATAATAAGTTGTCAAGCAGATGTAACCCCTTGAAAATTACAGTTGGGTTTATTGCATGTATTTTATTGTTGGCTGGAGCCACTAATTTCATTAAGTGTGAGTTCCTTCAGAGAGCTGTGTCGAGACTGTAGTTGCTTTGAGTAGCCACAAGGTGGTGCTTCATGTATAGTCGATACGGGAAATTCAGTGAAGGTGCGCTTTGCATGCTGGGAGCTAGATGCTAGTCAAGCCCGACACCGATGCCACAGCGATGTTTTAGGAGCGAGACTATGAACGTTTATGGGAGGAATATTGTTTTATTTTCATGGACACGAGTTGCAAGTTGTTTTTTGAGTGTTTATGAGAGTTCCAGGACGACTGCGACCGGAGAAATTGCTGTGATTGTTTTCTTTACTGAGGACTCCGGTGAGTTGTCTGGTTGTATGCTATGTGCTAATATGCTAGTCGATAAGCACATTTTCAGTCATTGTGGATGTTAATATTGAACGTTGTTAAAAATAAATGTTGCAAACATGTTTCAATGGGTAATATGCTGAGTTGAGTTGTAAATGTAATTGTTCACATGACGACCGTAATTTGCACTGCGCCATTTTTTTAGACGCCATGTTCAAGGTTGATGAGTGTAAATTGTCCGCTAAGGTTTATGATATATTTACTAATGTAAACACTGTGTTAAGTTCATATTTTGAGATGGTTGAAACACGATATGATGAGATGATGAACACTATGATACAGATAAGAGATAATGATTTATGCAACATGGTTCATTTAATACTGTAAAAGACTCACATTAATGGAGACTTGAGGTTTTTTATATATCTCATAATACAGTTATTATAGGTTGCATTTGAGTATAAGAAATATAATTCTGAGCAGAAATTAGTTGATAACCTGATTATTTGTCTCGCGAGATCTGGCAACACAGCTGTTGATCAGTTTGAGCTCTGCTGCCACCTAGTGACTGGAGGCTTGTAAACTGGGTGTACAAGGGGGTGTAGTTGTATATGTCCATCAATTTACAGTGTTTATCAGCTCCATGAATAAAGTGCAGTGATATTGAGTCCAGATGGCGGATGGCGTGTGGATAGAAACTCTTCTTCAGCCTCTCAGTCTTTGTCCTCAGGCATCAGAAACGCCGGCCTGATGGCAGTAGAGAGAAGAGAGAGTGTCCGGGGTGACTGGACTGTTTCAGGATCTTCTTGGCCTTTAACCTGCAACGAGGAGTCCAGGCCCAGGCCATGCAGCTTAGCAGCCAGTCTGGAGGGAACTATGGTATTGAATGCTGAGCTGAAGTCAACAAACAGCACTCTCACATAGTTTCTCTTACCAGTGTCCACGTGGGAGAGGGTCTTGTAGAGGAGGAGGTTTATGGTGTCATCTGTGGATCTGTCCGGCCGGTATGCAAACTGTAGTGGATCCAGGGTGGTGGACAGTGTGGAGGTGATGAATGTCTTGATGAGTCTCTCCAAACATTTCATCAGCACAGATGTGAGGGCTATGGGCCTGAAGTCATTGGAGCTGCTGGGGTGTGGTTTCTTTGGGACAGGGACTATTGTGGACTTCTTGAAGCAGGTTGGGATCACACACTGTCTGAGTGAGAGGTTGAATATCACTGTGAACAGAGGAGCCAGCTGATCAGCGCAGGTTTTGAGGACACGCCCACTAGTCCCGTCTGGTCCAGCTGCTTTCCTGGTGTTGACAGGATGTCAACATTGTCGGGAGAGAGTGTGGACCTCTTAGCTGTCACTATGTCCCCTGCTGTTGAGAACACTCTCTCTGATGGTACTGAAGATCCTGGCACAGCGAGGCAGCATCTTGCCATATTTGCAAGACAAGGGTATTTGCATTCATTGGTTTTCCACCATGTCAGTGGATCACCATCTACTGACATGCCACCTGCTGCCTGGTAGGATGCCGCCTCCTCTTTGATGAGGTCAATGCCAGGAGCCTTGGTGTACATCTCTTTGCTGACAAAGGTCTCTCCAAAGAGCTCGGCCATCGCTGATTTCTTTTGAGGAGGAGATGTGTCCAAGTCTCCTCCTGCTGACTCTGCAGCTTGACCCTGCAGAAAAATAATAAAAAATGCTTGTAGATTTACATTTATAATTTTTAAATAATATTCTTTTTCTTTACCTCATCACAGTCTTCAGTACCCAGACGGCTCACAATCTCAGTGGTAAGGTCATTGTATGTCTTCTGACGTAGGGCAGGGTCCATGTGAGACAGGGACTTGAATCTGGGATCCAGGGCAGTAGCTCTGTGAAGGTAGTCCTGCAGAGTAGGGGCTGAAGTGTATCTGGGCTTCAGGTCCTCTCTAATGGCAGCCTTGACATCTTGTGTGATGGTGCTGTCTTCCACACTTGGAGCCATGGATTGTAGAATCCTTGTTTTCAGCGGCAGGATCATTGATACAGATGGTGAAGTTTCAGTGCTCAGCAGAGATGTGACAGTTTGATGATGTTCTTTCCTCAGGGTTTTCTCAGTCAGTGCAGAGTATATAGCTGCCTGCTGCTCCAGATAACGCTCCACCATATCATAAGTGGAGTTCCACCTTGTTGGTGCATTATGTATGAGCTTATGATTGGGTAGCTGTAACATGTCTTGCTTTGTCTTGAGCACGTGAGCAGCTGTTGTGCTTCGGTGGAAGTAGGAAACCACCTTCCTGATTCTCCCAAGGAGCCGATCCATTTTATTGACTGAGATTCCCTTTTGTGACGCCAAATTCACGACATGTGCAAAGCACCCTATCTGTGGGCCCAGTCCTGCCATATTCACTGCATTTATCTGATTTTTTGCATTATCAGTTGTTACTGGAATATTAGTACTGGGCCTCCTTAACTTCCATTCTTCAACTGCTGTGTCAGTACTGCTGTGTCAGTACCTGAACAAGATGAGTGCCTGTGTGACTCTCGTAGAGGGGGCGTGTCTGCAGCACTAGACTTCTCATCTCCCAGCCTTCAGTGATGAAGTGAGCCGTTATCGTCACGTAGCTCTCCGTTCCCCTGGACGTCCACCCGTCTGTTGTGAGCGCAACAGCCGACGCTCGGGATAGTTCATCCACAACTTTCTTCTTCTCCCGCTCGTAGAGATCTGGCACTACCTTCTCACTGAAGTGTGTGTGCGATGGGATGTCGTAACGCGGCTCAAGCACTTTCAGCATGTTTTTAAAGCCCTCGTTTTGCACAACTGAATATGGCCTCACGTCTGTAGCTATAAACACGCCGATAGCGTTTGTGATAGCTTTAGCCCGGTCGGATTGCGCAGGGAGAGGATGCTTAAATGCTGAGGTGATGAGCGGTTGTTGGCCAGCTTTCGTTTTCGACCAGTGAAACACCCGGGTGATGTCGCTTCAAATGAGTGAACATGCTCGATGTGTTTCCACTGTCATATGGCTTTCTTGTGCCACAATGCCTACACACAGTAGCAGTTTTGTCCACTGACCTCTTTCCTTCGTCATCATAGTTGACAGGGAAGCCAAAATGCTCCCATACGGGGGATTTAAGTGTCGCGGGGCGTTCAAGCTCCTCCTTTCCTACGCTCGCCATGTCTGCTCTCCTCCTACTTTCTCCACTGGCCGCAAGCTGTATGCGGACGGAGCACAACTGTTTTTGTTCCCCCCTGGAATCAATCCGCGTGTGTCCTGAACCGATGATGTCGATCCGAACGGATCACGGATCAATGATGATCCGTTGCACCACTACCAGTTTCTGACACTGACCTCTCATTTTATTTTTACTGGACAATCAAAACCTTTACATTTTATTTCATTTAGTAAATAAATACCTGAGGAGGAGGATTATTGCATTTAAAGTAGAGCTGTGGTCATTTATTAAAGTAACCTATATTGTTAGAGTTACATACGTTATAAAAGTGACATAGAAAATAGTTGACATGACATGTGACTTGTTGGAAGACACACTTGAACATGTCAACTTGTCCTTTAACATTTGAATGACACAAACCTCCTGAGACACCAAATCCAGGAAGAAGAAGGTCCTGGAATCAAAGAACTAATCAACAGTTTGTAGTCCAACATGTGTGAGGAGGAGATATTGATCCTGTAATGAGGTCAGCAGCATCTTATTGATCTGTGTTGACATGAATAGTTGTCTGAATGTTGTGCTGACGTTTGGATGATGTCTGTAGAAGGCTGACATGATGAAGATCCACAATAACACAAGGACAAAGTCACTCTAGTCATTTTAGAGAACAGCTCATTGATCAGGACACATTTCAGACCTCAACACATCTGATTGATCATCAATCATTTTTATCTTTTATTCTTTATTCAGATTGATCTACTTTTTAATTTACAATTATTTTAAACATTTAAACATCTTTGGTCCAATAAGTCTTTGGTACAGGCTAAAAGCGGTTAGTGTGTAACCACAGACAGTACCAGGACCCCTGACTAGTTGGTCTGAAGTGAGTTTATAAATCAAATATAAATGTAAATAATGCAAACTAATACTTTGTTCTAAACTCTGTGATAATGTTTTGGATAGATGGCGGTATCTAATGCTGCTGATTCCATTCATGGGTAAATGTAACAACAACTGATGAATCAATATGAATCCTTTTGTTCCAAAGAACCATATATATTGTATAATCACCTTATTATCATTCCTATGTATATAATATATATTCTTCCATCTCTTGTGTTTGTACATTTGTTCATATATTAATTCTGTAAATATTTTGCTGATACTATTTTTATTTATTTTACTCTGAAGAGAAACAAAAATGGACACAACGGAAGAGAAAGTTTGGTCAGAGCCAAAACCCTAGACAAAGGGATGTACTTAACATGTTCTTACAGACCTACATAGTAGCTCTACATTAACTGTGACATAACATAATTAGCGTTAGCATTGATAGTCGTTACATTTATATACCTGATCTGTCCGTATCTGCTGATCCGTATGCGTAGGCTTAGACACTCGTAAGCCAGGAAGTCTTTAGAAAACGAAAAGAATGAGCTTTGTGAAGTTGAACCATCTGATTTGTGAATTTGCAAAACAATCACACACATTCAGATAGCTAGGTACGCATTTGTGAATGTCATGTTTCACGTGTGGATCATGGAACATGCATTTGTGACCATTTTGAGACTAATTTCACTCCATATTCATTCCTGGTCAACACACACATTGATGAGGACACATTTAAAACCTCAACACATCTGATTGATCATCAATCATTTCATCTTTTATTCTTTATTCAGATTGAGGAGATGCAGTTTGTCAGAGATCAGCTGTGATTCTCTGGTCTCAGCTCTGAAGTCCAACCCCTCCCATCTGAAACATCTGGACCTGGGTAACAACGACCTGAAGGATTCAGGAGTGAAGCAGCTGTGTGGTTTTCTGGAGAGTCCAGACTGTAGACTGGAGGAACTGAGGTGAGTTCACTGTCTGTTACTGTTGTAGATCTGATATTAGGGCTGGGTGACAGTGTCAGGTAGAGTTACTGTGAAAAGTAAGTAGTTAGGTTACTACGTTACCATCAATTAAAAGTAATCTGTTACGTTACAGCGTTACCTATGAATAAAAGTAACGCGTCAGAGTACTCATGCGTTACCAAACATTAAAAGCTGTTTGCAGAGCCTCTCACATGCTGCAACTCAGTGACACAGACACACAGCCTCCTTTAAATGCACAGAGAAGTCCTGAGAATGAATAACGTCAGTCATCCAACCAAATGAACTCTGCAGGATAACAATACCAGGACAGACAGTCAGCAATATGCCACATAGCGTTTTATTCATCAATTATTCTTTGATCAGTTAGAACATACGATCAAAATTCAGGAGTTTCATTTTGTTTGGTACTCATATACACCTACCCAGCCCAGGTAGCCTATATATGAGCACCTAACTAGATTAGGAAACTCCTGAATTAGTTTTAACCTGAATGCAGTTATGAAAGTGCATTTAAATGAGCTTAAGTAAACACAATCTGAGGTAAACAGGTAGCAGATTCAGATCCATTTAGAAATGAACGACCAGTCAACCATCTAACAGAAATTTTAATCACCAAGTGAATTTAATGTATTTGATGTAAAACTTTATTGTTCCTCAAAATGAAGACAAATACAAACTCATTTAAATAACTGTATAATGTTGAGCTTCATTCCTGGTCAACACACACATTGATGAGGACACATTTAAAACCTCAACACATCTGATTGATCATCAATCATTTCATCTTTTATTCTTTATTCAGATTGTATTGCTGCAGTTTGTCAGAGATCAGCTGTGATTCTCTGGTCTCAGCTCTGAAGTCCAACCCCTCCCATCTGAAACATCTGGACCTGGGTAACAACAACCTGAAGGATTCAGGAGTGAAGCAGCTGTGTGGTTTTCTGGAGAGTCCAGACAGTAGACTGGAGAAACTGGGGTGAGTTCACTGTCTGTTACCAGTGGCGGCTGGTCAATAGAGGGCGCTAGGGCGCCGCCCCTCCTGTGAAATATTGACTGTTTTATATATCTACCAAGATCAACCATGAATTAATCAAACCTAACAAATACAAAATAAATACACAAAACGTCATCGCGTTTTTACTTGTGCAATGGTGTAGTGGTACCCGCCACACTGCCAGCAACCATTAAATGCGTCTGACTTTAGGCTAAGCTTGCGATTTGCCATTCGATATAAAGCCCTCCTCCAGGTCAAGGGCGCCGGTAATGCTGGAGTCTATGAGAGCTAGCAAACTTTTTTACTGTTTACGAGCAGAAACAGCTTTTCATTGGCGCATGAAAATTCGATTCTAGTTCTCAGCTCTCTGCGCCCAGACCAATGGCAACGTTTTCTATTTTTTTACTCTTAGCATGATTGGACAATTCATCAATTAATCACGTCAATCAGGAAGAATTCGCGCCACAGCTGTAACTCGTTCTAAGAGACAAGATGGCTGACGTTAATAGCGGAGACTCAGTGATGCTTAAGGAAAATTCACTTAAAAAACTCATATTTTTGTCGGTCGGCTGTGGAGAAGAAAAGGGTGAAGGAATTGGGACCCGACTGTCCGGACTTAAACATTTCGCAGCAGTCTACTGATCGTGGGAGGACATACACAAGGAGCTTCACCTCAAATGTGTATGCTAAACGGAACTGGCTAGCTGGATGTGCAGTATGTGCACACTCTCACTCTCTCTCAAACACACATACAAACAGAGAGAGAATATTAACTTGTGTATAATTCCTATTTTATTGATTAACACTTTTAAACTTGGTGGATTTTACAAGGCAAATGAATGAAGTTAAAACTTAGTTCCATGGCCCCATTTGTCTTTGTAAGGAAATGTTCTAGTTTGTCTTTATTATTTTGTCCGAATGCACCAGAATGCTTAGTTTGGATGTGAAAATCACAAAAAAAAATTTACAGGGGGAGGATGCCCCCAGACCCCCCTACAGGTGTTTGATTTATAAACATTGCACCCCCCTTAACATAAAATTCACCAGCTGCCACTGTCTGTTACTGTTGTAGATCTGATATTAGGGCTGGGTGACAGTGTCAGGTAGAGTTACTGTGAAAAGTAATTAGTTAGGTTACTACGTTACCATCAATTAAAGTACCGTATTTTCTGGACTATAGAGTGCACCTGTATATAAGCCGCATCTGCTCTATTTTTAAAAAAAAAAAGTAAAAAAAAAAAGATATACAAGCCGCACCAGGCTATAAGCCGCAGATATCGATGTTGAAAAGAATGATATTTACTGCATGTACAGAATGATTTTGTACTGTAAATGTACATGTATGTACCTGAACAGATTCTTTCTGAACAGTGCCTTTTAACACGGCAGCAACTTTGCTGATTAAAACGGAACAGATAACCAGTATTTATTTACCCTCATTTCTCCTGCGTTTGAAACCACAAGTCACTTTATTCATCTTGGCTGAAACCCATGAAGTCGTCTTCTTCAGTGTCGGAGTTGAACAGACTCAGAAGCGCTTCGTCACATCTGTCTCCATCAGTCCATTCTTTGGCATGTGAAAAGCATCCTTTTCTGATGTATGTCAGTGGATCCTAACAGCGTGGAGTGTTGTGAAAGAATCCACCATTACCAACGGGTTCAGAAAGGCTGGACTGCTACGCCAAGAGAGCGGCACACCTTCAGAACCCAACTTCACCGGAGGATGACAGTGACACGGAGAGAGAGACTGATGGAGACAGATGTGAGGAAGCGCTTCTGAGTCTGTTCAACTCCGACACTGAAGAAGACGACTTCATGGGTTTCGTGATGAAGGGGCGAGGATTTGAAAATAAGTACCAGTTAGTAATTTGTCGTACGTGTTCTATCTGCTTTTTATCTGCTCTATCTGCTATTCTTCTTTGCATTGATTTTTCGTCTGTCTTATTTTCGATTCTACTTCCGGTTAGAGTGACCCTAGCGCCCCCTAGTGGTGGAAGAAAAATCCACAGAATAGTATATAGTACCTTTGTATAAGCCGCATGGTTCAAAACCTAGGAAAAAAGTAGCAGCTTATAGTCTAGAAAATACGGTAATCTGTTACGTTAAACAGCGTTACCTATGAATAAAAGTGTCAGAGTACTCATGCGTTACCAAACATTAAAAGCCGTTTGCAGAGCCTCTCACATGCTGCAACTCAGCGACACAGACACACAGCCTCCTTTAAATGCACAGAGAAGTCCTGACAATGAATAACGTCAGTCATCCAACCAAATTAACTCTGCAGGATAACAATACCAGGACAGACAGTCAGCAATATGCCACACAGCGTTTTATTCATGAATTATTTTTTGATCAGTTACCCATATGGTAACACTTTACTTGAATATGTGTTCATAAGACTGACATAACACTGTCATAAACATTAATGAATACTTATGACAGCTGTCATTAAGTGTCATTCGGTAAGTTATGTCCACTTTTGATGTAAAGTTGACATTGTTTGAGATGTCCTTGTTATGACAACTTGACATACGCCAAGACAACAAAACCTGTCATTGCAGACCTAATTCCCAACCAAAAAAAAAACATTTAGCTTGATGTCTTAACGTGACATTAAGCCGTCATATATGGAAGGTTTTGACACTGGCTATCAAGAGATCATTACAATTGCGTCATAAATGTTGTCCTTTTCATGAATTCAAGTAAAGTGGAAAGATTTGAATGTTTTGTTAAAATGTCATTAAGTGTAATTACACTGTCAGATGATATGAATACCTTAACAAAAGCAACAGACAAGTCAAGAGATAGTGTTTCCTTAATGTATTTCAACACAAACATTTATTGTGATGTTATCCAGCATTTTATTTTATCCAGTCCTTATCAGCTTTCAGGTCCCTGTTGGCCTCTTCCAGGTAATTAACACGCTCCCCAAGATGGATCTTCTGTTGATCTATCTTGGTTTGTTCCTTCAGTTTGGCCAACTCCGATGTCCCTGTTGGAAACACTGAAACAAAGTGGATTACTTAGGTCAGTGCATGGTGGTGGTGTACTGGAATACATTATATTGAGTACACCACAAATTCCCAGTATTTTTGTGCATATTGTTTATTGAGAAGACAGGCAAAAATGGAAATACGTGTCTCAATCAGCCAACTACTATATATATATATATATATATATATACACTCACCGGCCACTTTATTAGGTACACCATGCTAGTAACGGGTTGGACCCCCTTTTGCCTTCAGAACTGCCTCAATTCTTCGTGGCATAGATTCAACAAGGTGCTGGAAGCATTCCTCAGAGAGTTTGGTCCATAACCAGTCTGAGATGATTCCAGCTTTATGACATGGCGCATTATCCTGCTGAAAGTAGCCATCAGAAGTTGGGTACATTGTGGTCATAAAGGGATGGACATGGTCAGCAACAATACTCAGGTAGGCTGTGGCGTTGCAACGATGCTCAATTGGTACCAAGGGGCCCAAAGAGTGCCAAGAAAATATTCCCCACACCATTACACCACCACCACCAGCCTGAACCGTTAATACAAGGCAGGATGGATCCATGCTTTCATGTTGTTGACGCCAAATTCTGACCCTACCATCCGAATGTCGCAGCAGAAATCGAGACTCATCAGACCAGGCAACGTTTTTCCAATCTTCTATTGTCCAATTTCGATGAGCTTGTGCAAATTGTAGCCTCAGTTTCCTGTTCTTAGCTGAAAGGAGTGGCACCCGGCGTGGTCTTCTGCTGCTGTAGCCCATCTACCTCAAAGTTCAACGTACTGTGCGTTCAGAGATGCTCTTCTGCCTACCTTGGTTGTACGGGTGGTTATTTGAGTCACTGTTGCCTTTCTATCAGCTCGAACCAGTCTGGCCGTTCTCCTCTGACCTCTGGCATCAACAAGGCATTTCCGCCCACAAAACTGCCGCTCACTGGATATTTTTCTTTTTCGGACCATTCTCTGTAAACCCTAGAGATGGTTGTGCGTGAAAATCCCATTAGATCAGCAGTTTCTGAAATACTCAGACCAGCCCTTCTGGCACCAACAACCATGCCACGTTCAAAGTCACTCAAATCACCTTTCTTCCCCATACTGATGCTCGGTTTGACTGCAGGAGATTGTCTTGACCATGTCTACATGCCTAAATGCACTGAGTTGCCGCCATGTGATTGGCTGATTAGAAATTAAGTGTTAACGAGCAGTTGGACAGGTGTACCTAATAAAGTGGCCGGTGTTGGGCCTGGATATTAAGGCACTCAATATCTGGGTTTGGCTATCAAGAATCATTAATAATTATCAAAAATAATTATTTATTGTTAAATAATCGGATCTGAATTACAAGATCACCTTGGGGCACCACCCTTCGAGGAAGGGAAAGATAGCCAATCAATCAAATCAGTCTCATAAATTATACTAAATTGTCAATTTGGATTTGTGATTAATAATTAACTTAATACTATAACCAAAAATGACCACGTTAACAACTAGTTGAAGGTAATTTGGAGTTTCTTGGCAGTGTAGAGGTTGGCAGTATTCATTCTTGTGCAACATTAAACAGACACTGGGATGTTTAAAAGACATTTATTAACAAGAATAAAAATAACATACAATCTAAACAGAATACTTTAAACAGGTGTGTGTGTGTGTGTGTATGTGAGTGTGTGTGTGTGTCAAAATGGGCTGCCAGTTGTGGGCGTGCCATATGGCTGCCAGTGTGGGTGGGTCAAGATGGCCGCTGGGCCTTGAGGTCTTGAACACAAAGGAAAATGGCTGCTCAGACCATGTGCTAGTCAGTAGATGTGTGGAATGTGATATGGGTTTTATGAGGTGCCAGGTTAGAGGAAGAGTGGTTAGTTAGCATGCAAGAGACCCTGAGTCTATGTGTTGCATAATCTAAACTAACATCAAACCCTATACTATAAACACTCAATAAACACAAATATCACATTAAATCAACATTTCTAACTATGCTTAGCTTAGCTTAGCTTAGACTATGCCCAGGTCATACTACCAGTTGGTGGAAAGTCCATTTCTGGTGTGTTGCTCCTTTAGTTTGGCAATTCCTGATGGAAGGCCAAACTGGGAAAAGTTGTAGTCCTTGCTGTGTGTCCTGATGGCAGACGTTGAGGGAAAACCGGCCGCTCCTTAAGTCCTGAAGTGGCTTGTTAGCAGCTCTGTGCCAACTAACCGTGTGGCTCCTGAGTTTAGCTCATTCCTGGTTAACACACACATTGATGAGGACACATTTAAAACCTCACACATCTGATTGATCATCAATCATTTCATCTTTATTCTTTATTCAGATTGTGGAGATGCAGTTTGTCAAAGATCAGCTGTGATTCTCTGGTCTCAGCTCTGAAGTCCAACCCCTCCCATCTGAACATCTGGACCTGGGTAACAACAACCTGAAGGATTCAGGAGTGAAGCAGCTGTGTGGTTTTCTGGAGAGTCCAGACTGTAGACTGGAGACTCTAAGGTTAGTTCACTGACTGTCTGTTACTAGTGTAGAAGTCACATGTGTAATGACGAACCTCATTACGTTCATCCCGAACTATCATCCATCAGCTGTACATTTGTATGGGATCAAGTCTGAACTGTGACATCCTTTTAGAAAGTTTCAAACTAAGTGAAAGCTTGGATAATGTTTTAAAAAGTTTTTTTTTAGTATATAAAATCACTCTGCAAGCTTTCAAGATTTGTCCCTATTTTGTCCGTATTTCATCATTTGCTGTAGTGGAGTGTTTATTGGTATACTGGTATATGGTGAGCTTACAGACACAAAGTGTAGGTTGCTGCTGCTGTGACAAAGGATGGAGTAAGGAGTACATGTAAATGGAAAGTAGAGTAGAGCTTTTGATTTGCCACTGAAACTCCAAGTCTGGCAAAAGGTAACAAGATCAAAAGCAAAAGGTCTAAAGCCTAGGAGTTCGGAGACAGCCCAAACATTACAAAGTTACCCTACTTACTAAAGCCGCAGGAGGATGGACCTTCCGGACAACAGTACCAGTGTAACAAAGCATGTGTATTCTTCTCCACGTGCACACATGGGATCAAAGAATGATGCGCCTAAATTGGTATTCTTCCACCAGCTGCCACATTTAAAACCTGAACACATCTGACTACATGATTTATCTACATCTTTTATTCTTTATCAGACTGGAGAGCTGCAGTTTGTCAGAGATCAGCTGTGATTCTCTGGTCTCAGCTCTGAACTCCAACCCCTCCCATCTGAAACATCTGGACCTGAGTGACAACAAGTTGCAGATTCAGGAGTGAAGCAGCTTTATGATTTGCAGAAGAGTCCACACTGTAGACTGGAGACTCTGAGTCAGTTTTCATTTTTGTCCATTTTCTGTCCATTTTTTATTTGTTGCTGGGGTTAGGGCTAGAGTAGTTGCAGCTGCAAGCAGGGGCTCCACTATCTTCTGATTTGTTATATCATATAAATGTAACATTTCATAATCTGCAGCCACCAAAAATACACAAATCCAGAAGACAGACAGTAACTGATTCTGCTGATCTCAGTAAACAAAAATTTTATTCCACTGAGAGGTGCCCCACAGCTTCAGACTGATTTCACCTCCATTCAATTAACCATCAACCGTTGCATCCACAATCATGTGAAGTATTTCTATTGGAACCATTAATCCATTTCTGTTCACAGTCTTCTTTGTTTGCTGTTGACAGCTTCTTAAGCTGATGCATCTGCTCAACTGAAGACAGCTCCAAATGTGAAGTGAACATTGTTCTTGAATGTCTTTGTTCTGACTTTAAAGAGTACTGCTGCTCAGTCTCAGTATCTGTTTAGTAATCATTAACAGGCTGCATGGACTCCAGCAGGTTTGAAGCAGATAAGCCACTGATCTGATCAGTTGACAGATGAACCAAATATTTCATCTGTTTTACTTGTCCGACGTGTTGTCAGACTTTGTGATAACTTCCAGGTTTATATGAAAACATGATATCAGTTTAGTTGCATGTAGGATATCTTTCTAATGTTTGGTGAATACGTTCATGTCATCTTCTGTAACCACTGACCTGTGAAGGGCCGGGTGGTATGTACATGTAATGCACTATATGCAATATATTCAAGCTGAAAGCACTTTGTCACTGTGTGTTCCTCTACCTCAGTGTGGAGCCTTATGAGAGGATGAGGGCCTGGGTGAGTGTCTCTGAATTTCCACTCTGGGAAAT